>LPNX010166562.1:13589-24871 GCA_001517045.1 Pseudotsuga menziesii
ATATAAAGCTAGGATATTCTTTAGTTGTTGCAAATCTTGTAAAGTGATGTAGAGAAATCCATGGCCATATGATATCTATGTTATATTCATATATATTTTAGATAATGTAATAAGATTCAAATATAACCATCCATGGCTAGTAGATTTTGCTTTCATTTTGCTTTCATTTTGGAATTCATATAACTCAAATATTAAATCAAATAATGTGAATATGTGAAGAAGATTGCAAAGCATGGTACCTAAATTTTTATATCATGGAAATTATGTAGTGCTTCTTTGTTTATCCATTTTATAAAATGGTTAAATAAAAAAAGGTAAAATAAATGAAAATTCCATTTTGGGAGCTTTTTAACTTTCATATGAAGACAATTTTGGAGGAACTAAGGATATTGTAAAGTGTACAACCTAATGTCATACTAAGCATTGAAATGTTCTATGCATAGATTTTATAGTACAAGGTTTGCTTGGTTTGCATGTTTTTGTTAAAAAATATGCACAAGAATAATACAATGGTGAAAATTAATCACTACCCAACTCTTATATTCATTTTGAATTCACACCAAAACTGCAAATATATACTACAATGGGTGTTGCTACCTTAGAGATATTTTCTTTAGATCATTAATAAAGAAAGCGTGATAATCAGGATAGAAAATCCTAATGCATTCACTTACTCATTGAGGATAAACCACTATTATCCAAGTAGTGAATAACACATAATCGTGACATGAAGACCTTCTTATTAGTAAGGTAATATGTATATGATAACATTCCCCCTCAATAACAAGTCTATATATCTATACCAACTAAGGAGTGTGTGGAAATCATTCTTATATTTGTGTGGAAATCATTCTTATACGTTGAAATGACTAAAAAAGCTTACAACAGGTGATGGCACTTAATTATGTTACTCATATTGGTTTTTATTCCATGGTAGAATTTCCTCAAGTTTATAGTTTCAAAAGGTGGCATGGAACTCGCCATAAAATGATAATCAAGACTTAAATATCAATGAAATATCAAATCAGTTGTATTTGTAACAATGTATTGAAGCTAGGGGTTCTCGTTTATTTTGATTCCATGTTGTGGTTGTTGTTTTTTTCAATGGTTTTTTGAAGTAGGGTTATGCTCAATTACATGTAATGCAACCTTTTTTAAAACTCCACCAATGAAACATGTGGATAACATGCTCATGTCATCATTTCCTAAAAAAAATAGGAATTTTTGAAACTCAAATCTTTTTCGTGGATTGGTTTTTATTCCCATGGTCGAAAGTCATAAGTGTCCTTGAATGGATTCATGAACCAAGTTGCAACTTTCCATGAAATGATAATTGTGGCTTAGATTGTTGAACCATCCTTTTTGTTGGAGTTATGACATCATATTACAATTAAGGGAATCACTCTCTTATGATTTCATGGAAAAAATATTATTTTATTCGATTATCTTTTTACCTACGGTTTTACAAAGTAACATGGAATGCAATTCTTGAACTATAGGGTAAATGTTTGAAAAATATACCAATGGAACATGTGGAGATGGTGCTCATGCTATCCTTCTACAAAAAAAATTGAAACAGTTTATGAAGCTCAATTCTAATACTATGGCATCCCCAAAAATTCCCAAAAATTTAAAAATTTTCTATGTGATATTAAATGCGAAACCGTAGTCAGAATGTTAGTTTAATGATTAACTTTAGTCTAGTTAACAGATAGTTTATAAAGACAAGAAATAAAGAGAAACTTAGGAGTTAATACTCTTTGGTTAACTGTAACTAAAATGCTACAAAATTTACTTACTAATTTATAATTCACATGCCACTAACTGTACTCAATCTATAATGATTTTCAGTCTTGAATAATAAAATATTTGTCGACATTTAATGAGTTAAAATAAATTATTAAATCTAGATCATTGATTTATTTGTAAGAAAGTGTATGATTATGATGGTTGTTTTCTTTTCTTATTGAAGGGGATTGAGGTTAGCCCGAGGCTCACTTAGATTTTCTCAAAGCTAACGCAGATCTGATGCTTGTACAGGATTCATAGGTAAAAACTTACTTCCAGGTTTACGATGTAAGAATTTAAAGCTCTGAAGACTTGAACGAGTAAGTTAGGAAAGATCCTTATATTTTATTCTTTCGATTTAAACTTCAACTACTATGGTGACTCTATTTATTGTCTATATTATCGAAGCGTAAGAGATTCCAGGCCTATAGCAAGGTCTATTCTACCTAAGTAGCAACTGCAATGGTATCGTGATTATTTGTTCTAAGCAATTACATGATGGATGGTTTATAATGATTGAAACATGCCTTTTGATAATTGTAGTACTAGGGGATTAACTACATTCTGAACATCTTAATATTATGAACTTTAACCATGTTACTTCTACAACTTACCTAAGCATTAACATTATTAAATTTGCAATTATAAACTAACTACAAAAATAACACCACTAACTTTAGCATGTAGTCGATGATTAAAATAACAATTACAACTTATCGAATAACTCCAACATCCAAAACCATGACTTGTTTAATTTTTAACAAGAAAATAGTATTACTTTGCGCAGGTTCAAAACTATATTAAATGAATAAAATATTTCAACGTTAGTGGAAACCACATGGTGGTTGCTCGTTTGAAGAAGGGTTTTGGAGTTTAACCCTAAGCACTTACAATAAAATCCTTACGCTAAAACTTTCTTGGTTTCATTAGTTGACTGTTTTTTAAGGAGAAATGGGTCGACAGACCCTCGGCCTTCTCAATTTTCTGCAACAATTGTCATTCTCTGGTTGTTCGTGGTGTTAGCAGGTCTAAATATTTGGTTCTTGCCATCTTCGTTTCGTCAACCTCAACGTTAAAGTGTGGTTACTCTTGCTTGTCCATAACCATTCAACAAACTCCATGCTAAAGACTGGTAAGTGGTTACGAAACCTCCAATCATTCCTTCTCTATTTTTTTAATTATTGAAAACACATCTATTTAATATACGGTTCTAAGTGTTTACTTTCTGATGTAGGTGAAGAAATACTTGGCAATACCGAGTCGAAATCTATAGGCGTAATCCTAAGCGAAAGAGTGTGAGCAAGAAAGGCTTTAGGTAAGCCTCGGTCCCAACCCTAAGGGTGTGTGGCATCAAAATGGTTCCTACAGAATGTTATTATAGTGTTCAAAATACTTGTGGTCAAACTTGTTGTTTTGTTTTGAATTAGTGAAGGAGGCCATATGGCCATCCTTAAAGATAACCCCTAGGGTTTTGTAAATGAGCTACGGCTCTTGTGATGTTGTTTTAGGGTAAGATTGTTATTATTCCATCATTTTGTTATCGTTTTGCATACTATGATTTAGATGTGTGGAAGTTTTCTCGACCTTTGCTCAGCCACTGTAACTCTTTCGTGGCTACAAATATGTTAAGTCATTTTGGTTTTATGAGTAAGGCCACGTGGCTACAGTTGGTAAATTTCTTGATAAATTAAAGGACTCTGTCTGTAATTAATTTGTTTCTAAGAGGTAGAGCTTATGACCAGAATGCAAATACTTATTAGCATTTTTTTTCCTTTGGTATTTTTGGTTGCATAGTGCATTAAGCTTGGAAGTTATTTTTTGTGTTATTGCAATTATTAGTTGTAAATTATGATACATCTGTAAATGGGTTAAATCCTATAGCAAATTAGTTATTATGATTTTATTTGTGCAATCTGTACCATAAGGGGTTAACCTAGGGTTTTCTTTTATAAACACTTTTGGAAATTTGGATATAAAGGAATGTATTAGAGATTAGGGTTTAGAAGAACAATTTACAAATAATAATAATAATAGAGTTATACTGAATGTTTACAGTTTGTTTTCTTAAGTACTTAAGGTACTATCATACAATAGATGTTATAATCTTAATCATTTTCAGTCTATTGACCGTTCATCATGAACTTACTTTGTTTGATGTTTTAAAAGAAACAAAAGGAGGTTTAACTATGTATTATTCACTATAATATAACTAGAGTAACATTGTTTGTATTTTAGGTTTTTAAACTATTAAAATAAAGAATGAGTTTTCTTTACTAAGTATAACTAATTTGATTGTATTAAATAATTATTATTATATTATACTATACACAGTTTTGTGACTGAGTGATAGAAGCTTACCATAATAGAATCTATGTAAAAATATTAGAGGTTTTTGTATAAAAGTTAAGACCTAGAAATGGAACTATTATGGTAATTAGCGAGTAAATAATAGTAAAAACTTTCAATGTTTTAACAATTATTTGAAGATAATGTTGGTAACTTAACAAAAGAAAAGATTAGTGATTCATTTCCATGTAAAATCTTCAATTTGATAACAGTTTCAGATCATTTTATCCATGTATAATCATTCATATTTACCTCTAACCAAACCTTCTGTACTAGAATACTTCATTGAAAGATGAGTGGAAAAATGCAGAAAGGAATTTTACTCATAAATCAATCATTTCTAATTCTAGTTTCATTATTCATATAATCATTTACAAGTAAACTTTCCTAATTAAATGCAGACTTAAGCATTCTACTAACAGATTCAAATTCTAAGTACTAATAGAAAAAACTAAACATTAATGCTTTCATTCCAGTAATTTACTTTGACAGAAATAAATAAGATAACACAATGGAACCTGTTAATTTATAGAAGAGACAAATAGCCCAAGGAGCCCGTTCCACCCAACCTTTTCCTAAAGATAGCTCAAATGCTTGTCTTAGGACCCTCGAGCCTATCCATTGATCCACCAAGATGAAAGCATTGTGTAAATAAATGGGATTAAATACCCTTGCAACTCCACAAAAGTACTTCACAGCAGTACTTCTATCCTCAGCAGTAAAGAACTTAGCTATCCATCTGCACTAGTTGTGAATGTAGTCTGAAACAATCAATCCACTTCTAACTTTCCCCTCATCGAATCTCTTGTGCTCCTATATCAACTTTAGAAATTTCACAAGGTAAAGAATGAACAGCCTCCTGCTGAATTTGATGGATAGATATATGCATGCCTAGGTCTTTTTGGTCATTTTTTCAATTAATGAGCCACATGCTCTGTTCCACTTTCTTGAGGAACATGACCACAAAATTAGGGAAGTTTCCCCCTGCAACAACTAGAAGTGATTGAGGATGTTTCCATGTGTCAGTTTTCTCTTACCCCAATCTATTCCTCCTAGTGGGTCAGTGGATACTCATTCAACAACCTCCTTAGGCTATTTGTCTCATCTTTTATTTATTAAATAATAAAATATTCAACATAATTAATTACAGCCATCCTTGACCCCACTTGGTCAATAGTCATAAACTTTACAATAAAAGTAAAATATAATGTTTTCTTAAACATAAAATGTTATTGAAATTGGGGTACATGACAAATAGTTGTATTAGTTTTAAGTCTCTAGTATAAATTAACCAAGTGCCCTTGAAAAGCTTTAAGAAGCGTCATTTTCAACTTAATATAAAATTATAGTCATGACTCAGATCGATGAGACATCAATATTTTTGGACTTGTGACAATTGAATGCAACTAGATAAACCCCTCTCCCATGAGAGCCTAAATGATATTTTGTTCAATTATTTTCAAAATTAGGGTTTTTATTAGTAACATGCAATGCAATTTTTGCATTATAGGGTAATTTTTTGAAAAACTCTATAATTAGAGAATGTGGAATTTTCATTAATGTATAACACGCCCAAAACATTTTGTAATATATTATGAAACTCAATTATACATGTTGGATTGGTTTTAATTCCCATAGTAAAAAATTCTAAGTGTCCTTGAATGGATTCACAAAGTGAGCTTCAAATTGCCATAAAAGGATAATAAATACTCAAACGATGAATAATCAATTTTGTTGGACATGTAAAATTGGATTAAAAATAAAGGAACCCCTTTACCTCAAACCCATGAGCCATAGCTGGGATGTTGTTTTATTTGATGATTTTTGAAACCATGATTTTTTCAATAACATGCAATGCAATTTTATCATTATAGACCAATTAAAAAAATATCTACCAATAAAAAGAGTGGCCACCATTCTCACAAGTTAATCATATCTTAAGTACAAAATTGACAAAAGTATTTCCCATACTCTATTACCTTCTAAAAATATACATATCCATGTAACCCATCGATGCCAAGCCGCCACTAGTCTATATAGTTGAATATGAAGTTTAAGAGGGGAAAAAAGTGGATGTTGAAACAAGGGCCCTTTATGTTGAAAGTAGATGTTGTAACAATACCTTTGGAGCTAATTATATTATTATACCTCACTAGTTTGCACATTTAAATAATTGTTTCATGGTGTCTTCCCTTCCTCATATTGTCATGCTTCTTTCTCCATATATATAATATTATTCCCTTACGCTAGAGAGAAATAACTTAAATCTATAGATAATTTTTTGTTTTATGCATATTACTTTTCATTTAATGTAGCTAGATCCTCATCTACCAAGGCACATCATAAGTATATACTAGGGAACAAATAGATTTGTTCTTTTGAAAATGATCGGGTTTCATAGGCTAGGATCATAAGTATCTTTAGTTTTGTTACTTCTAAGGCAACTAATTGCAAAATTTGATTGATGGTGTTGAGGATGTTAAAAAGTCCTTCACGAACACAATAACTCTTAGGAAAAGAATAACTTTCATAATTGTGTATGATGGGTCGATTTTTAGATAGAATAAAACTATTATAAATTTATTTGTTTCTTATCCTATATGAATGATATAACTTAAATATGTAGATACTTGTAGCCACATGAACATGACCTTATGATTATGTAATCTATTTGAGATGGTTGGGTTACACGTGAGGGTGAGAAATTTTTTCAAATGTTCATAGAAAATGCTTATTATTAATTATATAAAGTGATTGTCATTGTTTCGAACTAATAGCAAATGAAATAGAAAAATGATTTAGTTAAATATCTTATAGAAAATGTAAAGTACATAACATAATAAATTTTAATTTCTTTCAAAAGAAGGTTGGTAGACGATGAGAAGGAGAGTTGAACTAAGTAGGAGCTAAAGAAACAAAAAGAGAGATCCAATACACTAGCATAGAAAATATTCTTAGCATGGGATAAGGATATAGATAACTCTCTTATGTATGACACTCCTTCGTGTAAGCTTTCATATGAAGTCATTTTTCTAAAAAATAATTGTGTTAAATGTAAGGACATGCAGGAAACATGGAAATCCTTACAAATTCATATATAATTGTTTTAATAACTATTTTAATGTCAACTACGCCCAATATAGATATGAGAGATGTAAAGTCCGTGACTATATTAATACGAAGATAAAAATATGCATGGTGACAAAGTGAACAAATGAATATGATGAAATTACAAAATTAATAATAACAATTCCCAATCTATATTTAATTGATATAATAATATCTCACATTCACTACACCTCTCCATTGCTTACGTTTGCTTCATATGTATTGAGTTGAGTTTCGAAAACGATTTACGTTTAGTATTAAGATCAATAGCTATGTTCATAACAATACAAATTCATTATCACTTTTAATGGTCATAACCACATTCAGGGATGTTTCATATATAAATTTTTATGGTATTTAGGATACATATTTAACTACCCATGGTAAAAAAAATAGTTAATGGTTCATTATAAGTTCTTAGCTATAGTTTGTGATTAATGTCTTTGACTAATTTAAAAACTAGTCTCAAGCAAGTGTTCTATATAAAAGTATTATATATGGCACTAGTTTTCTTCAACATAAGACGGACTATAGAATCTTTGGTAGAAACTTCATAATCATATCTAAAAATTGGGCATGTCATACAGGTTCACTCTCTTGTAAAAAAAAAAAACAACCAGTTTATGGAAAGTTATCATAACTTTCTCTTGACACATTAAAGTTTGTTCACACATGGCATTGAAAAAAAACAGGTCATGATACTATAGGCCTAAATTTTAGACTATGTGGCCGAAAGTAGATCTATATAAGAGAAAGGTTGGACATAAAGACAACTTAAAAATCAAGGCTTGTTCACTAGAAACTTGCATTACTTCTTATTGGAATATCTCTTAGAGGTGATTCAAAATATATGATAAAAAGAAGAATTATGAAAATTATAGGTAAATATTATTCTATGCTCACATCAAAAAGAATTTATGCGAAAAATGATACACCAATTTAACCTCCAGAAAGAAAAGGCATGACTAATGAAGAAAATGAGGAAACATATAATAAATTACTCAATTTGTAGGGTAAAGTTAATCCATTGAGTGATAGGATAATGGAGGATGTTCAATTGTTAATAACATTAAATATATAAGCAATGCCTTTTTTTTTATGTCATACTAACCTCATCTAATAAACCACCTTGAATAGGATTCTGTGTCAATCTATAACAAGTATGCATATAATGACAGTATTGATGAGGAACAATAGGAATGGAATGCAAATGGCTAGTCTGTAAAGATGAATCCCTACATATGATGGTATAACATCATCAAAGGATGGATCCCTATATGATTTTTCTATAAACATGTTATGTTGAACTAGATTATGTGTCAAGGAAAATATTGTAGTATTAGTAGCCTAAATCCTATATCTGAGTTGAGGTGGTTGGGGCACGAGTTAAGGGGGGAGTGGGTAGGAATTGTTGGTGTATAAACACAGTGTATTCAAGCAAATTTTCAATATCACTAAGGGTTAAATTGTCTCCTATAAGAGTTGGTCTCTTTTCATTGAGATCAAAAGCACTCTTCATTAAACAATTTGTAGTTTTTTAGAGACTTTAGAATACTTTCCTAACAAAATTCCTATAATTTAGGGATTTAACCCTTCCACCTATCCAAATACATATATTTTAAGGATAAATGTTCTTCCAATAGTTAGTGAGGGAACATGTCTTCTTATTTTCTCCCTTTTTTTAGATTAAAGGCACTCTTTCATTTTTTTATGTTAGCAATTAAGGATCGGTTAACTAACCAATACACTTTAATTGGATATTTTCACTAAGTTAACTATATAATTGGTTATCTTCACTAAGTTAACTATCTAATTGGCTATTTAGGCTAATTATACTTGAGTTTCACATGCATAATTGAGTTAACTACCTCATGGGGTAGTTCTAGGGCTAGTTAACCCTAGCCACTCATGCATGGAAAATTTACTCTCCAAGGAGCTTTATCTTGTATAAATTTAAGCACAAAAGAACTGCACTAGAGTGTCCTAATAATGGTTACACCCTATTATCTTTTGCATGATCATTATTTCTTCCTTAAAAATGCACAGTTGATCATCTAGGGGTAATTACTATGGGTTTCTCTAGCATTAAGCTTGTGCATGTAATTAAAACTAAACTTGGTTTTCTATATATGATGACTTGTACCCTATTGATTAGGAATTCATTCATGTACTCTCTTTGAACATTCATTGATTAATAAATATTGCTTACATTTTTATCATTAGTTATTCTTTTTCTTCTATATATTGCTAACTATATTATTATTTCATTTGGCTTCTAGATACATTGGTTCAAAATATCACATGAATATGCCTAGAAGTGGGTGGAATTCTCAATGGTTTACAAATAATATTTTCCTAATCCTAATAATAGCCAATTAAAACCCCATAGATTTCATGAATGTACAAATAATTGATAGGGTAATTAAGAATAAACTCTACATATATTTTTCAAGGAAATACAAGGGAACCTTAGTATTAGTGCAAGGCCATTATTTGTCAATTACAATAAATCACAATGCCATCTAAAGGTCTCTCCATGGTTAGAATATTCACCAACCATATAAAGATGCATCTTTCTTCAATAAGGTGGTTGGTTGGTTCTAGCATCATTGGAAAACTAAGCAATGGATGCTTTGGTTATTAAATTTTTTGACCTATTACTAATTTCACTTAAGTAAAACTCTCTCATCATGGCCATATATTGAAATATATTAGATATTTGGACATAAGCATAGCCAATGGAACCAACGATGGTTTTAAATATAGTGGCAAATGAAATGTTGGATGGTCCTATTGTGTTCCTAGTATCCCTTATTAAGTTTCTAAGATAATTTTGACCTTGCTTAATTTTAGTGAACTGATCTTGTATGGGGTTAGGGTTTGGATTTGATTTTGAATTGAGGTTTTTCACCATTTCTATGGAATCAAAACTATAATTTAACAACAAAATTGTATTTAAAAAATGAAAATTTCTAATAAAAGATGAAATGAGGAGTAAAAATTATTGAAACAGTTGTGTAAATGTGTGACCAATGCTTCTTTTCTTTTTTGGTGATCCAGACTCGGTGAGAACCTTCTCACATCAAAGTCTAGATGAGGACCATTTTTCAGACGTTAGTGCATGTGAATAGTGCATGTGATTATACTTTAAATCCCTTAAAAATCGCATACCATATATCATGAGTGGAAGCCAAACAACATGCAATTGTAGAAACATAAGAAAAAACAACAATAACACATGAAACACCAATATGGTATCGGAGTTCACCAGGACATCCCTGGCTACGTCTCTGAAACTACTCCAAATGGAGTGATTAATCCATTATCATGATGCATAAAAGCGATTAACATCAAAATGGATCCTCCTGCAGTTAGTCTCTAGGGACTATCAAAACCATCTACAAAACAAGTGCATAGCAGACCCAAAAGCACGCACTTACCAGCCCCTTTACAAACATCCTTCAGAAAAAGATCATACAGTCACACTTGCATCATTTGCGATTCAACCGACGAAGAACCACTTCAAAACCACCAACAAAATTGTATCAAGTGCTTAGAAGTTGGATAATCTTGGACATGATGCAGACACACTTTCTCTCTCAAATCAACTCCATGAGCTTCGAGCGTCAAACAAGCCGCAATCTCAAAAAGACATCAAATTATAAAAACTATGATCTCCAAACATCATGGATTCAAAATAAACTGACTCTCTCATGATTCATGAAGTCTCTCACAATTGGATCCTCCACATGGAGTCTCTTTTACAAAGGGAGCTCTAAGATGAGCTCTCACCAGCTCTCTCACAAATTCATTCCAATGCCCAAAATCAATGCCTAATTCCATCCCCTCTCTCATAACCATGAAGGTTTAAATAGTGCAAGTATGGCCTCCTATTATGTTTCACATGAGTCTTCAATTTAAACTTTAGTTAAACACAAAATATCATTAATAGCCAAATCCTAACCATCACTTACCATTTGCCCATAATTGAGGTTTTACATGTTGCTCAATATAGCATTACACCATACATATATATATAT
>LPNX010166562.1:26281-36390 GCA_001517045.1 Pseudotsuga menziesii
CTTTTACTTTTTAAATACCTTATCCAAAGTTTGTTAAGAGCACGTGCTCCAAACTTGGTATCCTCCATGGCATGTAATTCATTGGCATAAAGTTTCAACCATATGCTATAATGGGTGGTGGAATATGGCACATCCTGTAATTTTTGTGGGTTGCAGTTGTAACAAACTCCCCGCAGGATTGGTAATTGGTGGCATTGAAAACCATGGGTCGGGGGTTAGCCCCCCACCTTTTTCCAACCCTACCAAACATCAAACAACCTCAAATAAAATTCCGTTTCAGAACTTTCCGAGTAATGAAACATTGGAGTGTTGGTAATTGAAGATTACAGGTTCAAAACACATTGGCCTTGTTTTTCTTCACCATAACATAAACTCGAGGTTAAATAGCATTTATTCCAAATGCTTTCCAAAAAATAAACTCGAGGTTAAATAACATATATTCCAAATGTTTTTCAAAAATAAACTTGAGGTTAAATAGTATTTATTCCAAATGCTTATCAAAAAAATAAACTCGGGTTAAATAACATACATTCCAAATGTTTTCCAAAAAATAGTTGCACGTGATTTGGTAGAGCGCTTAGCATGGATAGTCGAGATATCAAGTTTGAATCTACTGGTAGACAACCTGGCCTTTGTGCCAATTTTATACAACTTCAATGCGCCACATGTCGTGATCGTAGTGGTCCATATTTGTGCCTAGTCATCCACCAACTAGTCATCTACCGCCATGTGTTGTGATCATAGTGGTCCATATCCATGCCTAGTCATCTTCCAATGCATCCACATCACATCATTAGCTTGCCATTTGTCATTTTATCATAGGTCCACGTGTCTCCATTGGAATTCCACATAAGCTCGTACAAGCCACGTGGTACCCTTGCATTGGTGTCACGTGGCATTCTTTTGTCACTACACACTTAAAACATTGTTATGCTGAAACTTTAGATCGCAATAACTTCTACATCCAAACTTCTTTGGACGCACCATTTACACTATTGGAATCGACATGACGAGATATTCATGCTCATTTCATTATGTGTGGGGTTCGAAGACTTTGAATTTTGGCCTTCTAAGATCCTTTTGGATTAGTTGGTCTATATTAATCTATCACAGTAATCTAGGGACTAAAGCACAGTCTCATAAGAGATTTTAGACAATTAAGCATGAAAATGGCATAATGGTGCTGTAATAGAATGTTGTAGCTCTATATAATCGATAAAATAATGATAGTACAATACAATGGTCATGCAGGGTGCATGAATGCCAAGACAATTCGAATTCCCAAGGAGGCCATTCAAATTGAATGAATGGGTGTAGCTTAACTGAATGTTAGCCACAATTGGCACACTTAGTTAACCACTGAACTAATCAATAACCAACTCTCACACTAAGTCCTAACTGAATTAGAGTGCAATAGATGACTGAGTCTAACTGAAAGTGACCCGTCACATGTAACTGCATGTCCAACTGAAGGAGGTAGCGCATCCATAACTCCAAGTAGCTGCAATGGAGTTAACTGAAGTGACACATGTCATCAGAAGTGGTTGTAGGCGCCAGTGTTAGCTCTAGTTCATAAATACTGCCAAAAAATAATCAAATAATGAATTGAGGCGCCTTCACAACTCAGCTTAACTTATTGTTAGGTGAAAAAACAATCAGTTGGAAATTAGGTGCATTTATGACACTCAGGTCACCCTAGAATTGCTCCCTGTTTGAAGGAGAAAGCCCAGTTAGCCTCCCCGAATGAAGGAGAAGGCTTAGTTGACCTCCTTGACTGGAGGAGGGCATGGGTGTGCTCATACTGATGTCATAGTGTGCTCATCTGATGCCAAGTAAGTCAATTAAACTTGGGATAGTGGGTAAATAGGCCAAAATTGACCAAATAAGTGTACATGTTGGGTAAATGACTCCAACACCCCCCCTTACGCTATACTCAGGAGGAGAAAAAATTGCATAAAATGCTAGGGCCCGACAACAAAGGCCACAGGTCACCCTGTACAATAATGTAACTAAAACAATGCTCAAAAGTAAATCTAAGTGAGGAAAGAGGGAAAACCCAGTGGGTGAAACCCCCCGTCAAGTTGAACACTGGAAAATAATCTGATCACCCTGATGAACTCACCCCCAACAGTGAACGGAGGTAAGTGAACTTCTTCTCTGAAAAGCTCTTGGTGAAGATGTCTGCAATCTGCTCATCAGTAGGGAAGTATTGCAAAATGATGGTCCTATCATGCACCAATTCCTTGATATAGTGCATGTGTATCTCTACATGCTTGGTCCTCTGCCTGGTAACTGGGTATGTGGATATCTTAATAGCACTTTGATTGTCACAAAAGAGGACAATGGACAAAGTACTACCAAAATCTAACTCTGAAAGAATGCCTTGCAACCAAACAGCTTGGATGCAAGCATTCACCGCTCCTCGGTACTCGGCCTTTGCTAAAGACAATGCAATGGCGGTCTGCTTTTTGCTAGACCAGCAAATAGGGCCACCACCAAACATGAATACATATCCGGAAGTGGACTTCTGATCAGTAGGATCTCTCGCCCAATCTGAATATGTGTAACCAACCAACTCTAGCTCAGAGTCTGCAACATAGTGAATGTTGTAGGTCCTAGTGCCCTGAATATATTGGAGGATCCTCTTGGCTTCCTTCCAATGAAGATCATGAGGTTGATGCATGTATCTTGATACAACATTCACGACATAACATATATCAGGCCGAGAATGAGTCAAGTAAAGCAAGCTACCAATCAGCTGGTGGTAGATAGTGGAGTCCATGGGAGGTGTGCTTTTTCCTTCTTCAAGGCCGATCCCTGAAAGGAAAGGGAATGTAGCAACCTTACATTCAGCCATGTTAAACTTAACTAACAGGTCTGATATGTATTTAGACTGAGTGACCATGATCCTATCAAAATTTTGGGCAATTTCAAGCCCCAAAAATTGCTTCAAGACCCCCAAATCGCTCATATCAAATGCATCATGGAGGGTAGTTTTTATGACTGAAATGGAAGAAATAATGCTACTAGTAATTAAGAGACCATCAACATATAAAACAATGATAAGAAAATTACCATCATACTTCTATAGATACACATTCGGATCTGATTTACATCTTTGAAATTTTTGCGAGAGAAGGAAGGCATCCATCTTGGAATACCACTCTCTTGGGGCCTATTTTAACCCGTATAATGACTTCTTTAATTTGCAAACCAAAGATGAATCTGAAATGTAGCCCTCTGGATGCTTCATGTATATCTCCTCATGAATATATCCATGTAGAAAAGAAGACTTAACATCTATATGATGCACTTCCCAGTGCTTGGATGCTGCAATTGCCAAAACTAGGTGGATGGAGTCCATTTTTGCAACCGGTGCAAAGGTCCCAAGGTAGTCCACTCCTTGGACCTGGGAGAACCCTTTTTCTACTAGCCTTGCTTTATATTTGCAAGTGCTATCATTAGCAACAACCTTTTTCCGAAACACCCACTTTCATTCAACTAATTTCATCCTCGGAAGAAGAGAAATTAGCTCCCAAGTAGCATTCTTTCGAAGAGAATTCATATCTTCGTCCATGACAGCGTGCCATCTCAGATCTTTCCGAGCATGGTAGTAAGTGATGAAACAGGTCCAAGGGACTGAGAAGGGGGGTGAATTAGTGTCTTTTTAAAAATTTCTTGCCAAAACACAAATGACATTTAATGAGTCATAACATTTACCAATTATATATATATATATATACGAAAAACACATATGAATACGTCAAATGTATTTTTATTAAATAATTTTTTACATTACATAGCATGAACTATATAGACCCGGCTAGATTGAGAGACCCAACTCTCTTACAAGACCCAGCTTGTATACATGACCCAACATATAGAGAGGAATCCAATCCTCATTCAAGATCCAACCTGATTACAAACACCAATATGTTTGAATGAACACAAGGTCCATATTAATGGTAGAATATCCACCAAGATATTATTTATTATCCATCGAGATACCTCTTCATCATATGATGTCATCATATTTATACACCTTCTTCGTACCTTTTCATGAAGCAGTGTGTCTTTCATCTAATTTCATCTTTCCATTAACTGTACTTTAACAATCTCTGTAATTGCATCATATATTCTTATTATGTAAAGAGATCATTAATTAATTAAATAAAGCTGAGTTAGCTAGTTTTAGTTATAACCATTTTAGATTTTAACTTATATTTTTAAAACTCCGCTAACACCTTTTCGATTATAACACTAAAGTGTTATACTAATGTATTTTAACACTTAGCGCTTAAGCTTTATGTTAAGCCTTTTAGCATCCGGCTCCTCTAGACATATGACCATTGTCACTCTATTGTTTAAGGTGCTATCGCAATGTATAGAAAAGTGTTTAACCAAAGCGCTTTTCACTACAACATGACTAGAGCGCAAAACCGACGGGATATCGCACTCAGGAAAAAAAAGGTTTCATTGTACGAACTCTCCGAATGCGATGTAATAGGAATTTGACACATAGCCACTGATCTATGCCACGAGTTAGAAGGCATATCCACCATAACGACAACATTCTTATCCAAGACTCCATGTGCTAAGTTTAGTAGACCGCTTCCAACACGTTTTTACACTATCAACCCTGAACTTGGCACTTTGTTTATTCAACATGACATAGGACTACATGGTTTTCCACCTCAGCGACACTTCATTGACCATCGACATCATTAGGCTTTCTCATCGCTCATCATTGATGCTATCCAGTCATTGTCCATGTCTAAGAGAGATGCCACATGTAGGAAAAGATAGGGGGGCACCTAGGCATCTCAAGCTCCAGCCTGATATTCATGGAGAACCAAACACCCAGAGGTCCCACACTATATTTGCACTACACGTCAAGGAGCATTAGTGAATCCTGCCATTATAAACACATAAAATGTCAGTTTCCTTATCGATGTGGGATGATTCCCAATGGTGAAAATACATCAACACCATCGATCAACCAAATGAACGGCTGTTGAGTCTCTCCTCTTTTTCCAAGGCCTCTGTCTGATGCTATGTCCTAGAAGTAACAACAAACCAACTCCTACATGTCAGTCTTTAACTGTGGCCCATTATTGAAGGTGAGCACTACTGCATACTATCGATCCTTGAATGAGACATCCATCATCGATCGTGACATGGTTCATCATAACTGAATTAACAATCTTTATATTTGAGCCAATTATGTAGTGGCATCCGCCTGATTGAATGGTTGTTGAGTCTCTACCGATTTTCAAGTGAGATTTTGAACGGGGCCACGACTATGACCATTATCAAACTGCTCTCCCAGTGCATGGAGATGTTTCCGATATATTTCACCTAAGCATGATCTGAATGTAGCCCAACCAAGTGGTAAATATTGTGCATTTGAAATCTTCAGACCTTCTTGAAAGATGTTTTCAGCTTCATCTCCATCTCCCACCATTTCATAGAGAACTCCCTCCAACATATAATTTTCCAAGAACATCCCATTGGCTTAGGATAATACTCCCCGTGCTTCTCTGCATCATAAAAAATTAGGCCATACATTTGTTGTAACAGATCCAAGGGCCTTCAGATAAATACCTCCCACTTTATTTGAGTCATTTTTTAACTCGATATTATTATTTCCAGCAACTTGACTTAGCTTCTTATACATAAATTTGAATTTTCTATGCAGAACTTTTGTTCTTATGAGAAGTGCTTCTTTGGAGTATCTGAGAGCCACTAAAAGCTGTCCTTTTCTACGGTACTTTTCAGACAACAAGTAAAACATACTTGATGTAAGAAATGCAGATTCAATTGTTTTAAGTCCATTTGAAACAATTGTTAACACTCTCTCCTTGAGAGCTTTAATACTGCAGCCAGAACTCAATAGAGAACTTGTTTCCAAACCCCTGTCAAATTGAGCTTCAAGAAATTCATCATACATGATCTTTTGTTGAAACTCTAAGACAGATCCTGGGTTATCTTTCACACAATTTCCCAAAATTTTATGTTGTTTGACAACAATTCCAAATCTACCCATTAGAATAGAAAGGTTGTTTTCAGAAAATGATGCACAACAAAGAGCATGGCTAAGCTTGTTCTCTCGCCAAAGAAGAGTAGAACATTCTTAAAATCCCATCTTCTTCCAAGAATGAAAATTTTGAGAACCAATTCGTGAAGTTTTGAATGTAGATATGTAAATCCCTTTAATGCTAGTAACTCCGACATTTTTAGTAATAAAGGAATGGATGTATCTGTTAACCAATCCTTCTCTCCTTCATTTGATTCAAGGCAATGAAAACTATCTATATGTTGTCATAGATTCATAGCTAAGCTAATATCGTCACAAATTACCTCTGAAATTTGCATTATCTTCAGCTAGTACATTTCTTAAAAGTGAGATAGCATCTGACAGACAATCCATGAATCTTCCCGAGCCTTCTTCTCAAAGTTGTCGGTATAGGGAGCCTTATAACCATCTGCTCTTTTATCATAGACAATGTCTCATTTATTTGCCATCAATTAAGGTTTAGAATTCTTCTTAACCATGGACATAAGGCCACATCTGCTTTTGTCTGTCTTCTATTTGATGATATCACATCACTCTATCATCTTCTCTCATCACATATGTTTTCCATCAATGACAACTTGTAAAACCATATTGCCAACAATCTCCCCCTTTGGCATTGATGGCAATACTCTTCATTTCTCCTCCTTTAAAATCAAGGGAAAATGGTTGAATGACTCCCCCTAACTTTGATCAATGTCTCCTTTAGCTTTTCACATAGGTGGAGACAAAATATAATTAGCTCCCCCTGACTATGTACTTTCTTTGAAACCAATTGATACCAATTGTAGAAGCCTTCTTCATTTATTTCTTGAACTGTTGTATTTTTTCCACCTTAATTAAATCATCTGTGCTCTAGCTTCCATAATAAACATTGTCTCTTCAATTTTCTTTTGGGTTCTAGTGATTTTAATAATTTTGGAACATATTGATTAACATGGTCAAAGCTTCTTCAAAATAGAGTAGGATTTGTTATAAGATATATATGTATCATTTATGGCTTACAAAGTCATCAATTAAAATCAACATTTGATCATAAGGTCTGATTAATCGATTTGATCAAATTAGGGTTTCTTTAACACATCTTCCATGGTTGCAAGTTGCCTTCACAAACCGACTATTACTTTTCATCATAGTGACCTATCATATCAATGATAATGAATATATTTTATCCCCCTCAAATGTCAATATTTTTACCTCTCTTGTTGCTATTAAAATACTTCATTCTGTCTTCAAACGCATAATCCTCTATTGCACTCTCAGGTAAGGATATGAGTTTATCCTCAAATAATTCTCTTTTTAAACAAACATAGACATATTTTTCTTTCAAATTAACTACCCCTAACATAGCGCTCTTTCTTAAACATGTAATACTAGTTAACCAATAAATTCTCTTTTATTCAAAACATCCTTTCTATTTGGCAAATCTTATCAGTGTCAAGGATAAAGAGCTATCTTTACTGTTCTGCTTTTTAGGGACACTAGTTGCTAACCTATCCAAAATTATATATTTATTTCTGATCTAAGTCATCTTTAGGTCTTTAATTCCATTTTTTAATCTTGCCCTGAAGCAACTAAATTCTGACATCTAATAAGGACTCTTTAACAAAGTAAAAGAGTCATTTCCAAGTCCTCTTCAACACTCAAATTTTCTTCAATCATGGAGTGGTCATCATTTATAGAATGAGTGTCTTGTTCTAGAGATTCCTTTCCATAAGAGTCACCCGTTTTGGCATGAGGATTAAGACCTCCTATCTTTGGTCTCCAAAATTTATTTATCTTCCTCTGTGGACTTGTCTCTCTTGATTCTTTATGGATTTTCTCATATTCCATCTTTAAAGACATGTCACAAGGGAGTCTTGCTTTTTGGAGTTTATATGTTGTCCTTTTTCAAATCCTTTATTTGAATCCTTCGAGCATCTTCCTTTTGATTGTATTGTGTCTTTGGATTCATGCAATTTTGTGATTTGTGCCCAAAGCCTTCACAATTGAAACACCTTATGGAGTGACAAAACTTTGTTGTATGCCCAACAAGCTTGCATCTCCAACACTTTATCTTTTCAAACGAACTCTTTCGAGTTTTCTTAACAAAAGCATCACATTCCACTGATTTGTGTCCATGTTTGTGACAAGACTAGCAGTGACCATTGAATAAGTTACCATACCAAGTGTTAGTATGATATGTTAAGCTTCCTTTTTTATGTGCTTCATGTTTTAGCCTTTGTATTGCATAATTCATTCTCATGGTAGAGTTTTGATCTGGTATTTGATTTGTGATTACCCTCTGCCTTTTTGAAGAAGAATAACCTTCCTCAAACTTGGACATGGGAGTCCCTTTCTCAACTTCTTTATCCTTTTTGTATCCAAGACCAGGTCTATCATGGGATGGTCTTTGCTTACTCCAAATTTCATCTATAATGGTTGAGCTGTTATATAGATTGCTCTTCTAATTTCCCTTGTATGGAGAAATATATTTGGATTGAATATAATCCATTTCTTTCCTTTCTCCACCTTTTGTGAATGTACTGGCGTAACTTTTCTTTATCTCACTTCCTGTGAGACATGTAGATTCTTCCTCTTCTTTGTTAATAATATATTTTTCTTTAGTAGCATCTTTTCTAGAGACTAAGGCAACCATCCTTTAATGCCTAGCCTCTTTCTCCTTTAAGGTTGCATGATCTTTTTCAATCTTATTCTTGTTATCCTGCAATTCCTTCTCAATCTGTTTCATGGCCATATTCAAATATTATTCTCTTTGATTTAGTGACCTTTGTCCTTCTATAAGCCTTTCTTGTCTTTCTTGTAGGTTCTTCTCCCAATCTAGCAAATTCTGCCTCTCTATAGGCTCCCTTCCTCTTATTTGGTTCTCTTGGTCGAGAAGCCCTCTTTTATTTCATTAATTTTGTTTTCCAATTGTAAATTAAAACTAGAGAAAGTGTTCTTCAATTCTTTTTCCTTGTCATCTAGATGGATCCTTTGCTCATTCAATATCATCTTAGCAGCCTCATGTTTCTAGGTTTGTGCATAGAACTTATCCTTTAGGATCATCAAGTCATTTTTTGTATCTACTGGACTCTTGCATGCTCTTCTAGAATTTTTGGATTCCATCCACAATCCATGTAGTAACTCATTGATCTTGAAAACAGTTTCAAGCTCACTTAGAGTGACCATAAACATGTTTCAATCTTATCAAAAACATTTATAGGGTAAAAACTTATCTTTTTCTTGGTATTTTCAATTGTAATAAGAAAGTCTTCCTTCAATTTATTCAAGTCTTCATTCTTACTAATCAAGATTTTATCTTCGAGAACTAGTAGGTCTTCTTCTTTTTATTTAGAGAGTACTTCATCATCATAAAAATTGTCATTTGAAAGTTCATCTAGCCCAATGTTTTCTTTGTTTTGTGATGAGACAAATGAGGGATTGTTCCCTTCACTTCCCAAGATATCTTCACTTATTTCTTCATCAGATTTTTGACTTGTATATTCTCTTGCATTTTGATACTCGGCTTGATATGTGTCTTAAATATTTATCCATAGCTTTCTTGCAGAGGTGCAGTGCCCTAGTCTCATCTTGACATCATTTAATAAGGCTCTCTTCATGGTTTGCAAAGCAATAGAATTGAATTTCTGATCATCTTTTGAAATTCTGGTTTTGTTCTTCAAGTACCATTTCTTTCTTGCTACTGCATCCAAAACATGTGCTCCTTTGGACTTCAACTAAAACTTCATGCAATCCCTCCAATTGGCATAGTCATCTCCATTAAACAAGGGGATTTTATCATCTACATTTCTAACCATTTTTAAAATGCTAATTTTGGCACCTATTTTCAGATTAAGTGCTTGGTTCTGAAAATGGACATGTTTTCCTTTTGGATCATCCTTCCAGCAGTCAGATGTTCAAAGACAACCTGGCTCTGATATCAATTGATGAAACAAGTCTTAGACACTGAAAGAGTGCGGGGGGTGAATCAGTGTCTCTTTAAAAATTTCTTTCCAAAACAAAAATGACATTTAATGAGTCATAACATTTACCA
>LPNX010166562.1:36711-96783 GCA_001517045.1 Pseudotsuga menziesii
CTCTTACAAGACCCAGCTTGTATACATGACCCAACATGTAGAGAGGAATCAAATCCTCATTCAGGATCCAACCTTATTACAGACACCAATCTGTTTGAATGAACACAAGGTCCATATTAATGGTAGAATATCCACCAAGATATTATTTATTATCCACTGAGATACCTCTTCATCATATGATGTCATCATATTTATACACCTTCTTCGTACCTCTTCATGAAGTAGTGTGTCTTTTCATCTAATTTCATCTTTCCATTAACCATACTTTAACAATCTTTGTAATTGCATCATATATTCTTATTGTGTAAAGAGATCATTAATTAATTAAATAAAACATAGTTAGCTAGTTTTAGTTATAACCATTTTAGCTTTTAACTTATATTTTTAAAACTCTGCTAACACCTTTTTGATTATAACACTAAAGTGTTTTAC
Source organism: Pseudotsuga menziesii (assembly GCA_001517045.1). NCBI lineage: Eukaryota > Viridiplantae > Streptophyta > Pinopsida > Pinales > Pinaceae > Pseudotsuga > Pseudotsuga menziesii. The sequence goes on from LPNX010166562.1 coordinate 37,144, forward strand.
TAATGTATTTTAACACTTAGCGCTTAAGATTTATATTAATCCATTTAGAATCTGGCTCCTCTAGACATAAGACCATTGTCACTCTATTGTTTAAGGTGCTATCGCAATGTATAGAAAAGTGTTTAACCAAAGCGCTTTTCACTACAACATGACCAAAGCACAAAACCGACGGGATATCGCACTCAGGAAATAAAAAGGTTTCATTGTACGAACTCTCCGAATTCGATGTAATAGGAATTTGACACATAGCCACCGATCTATGCCACGAGTTAGAAGGCATATCCACCAAAACGAAAGCATTCTTATCCAAGACTCCATGCGCTAAGTTTAGTAGACCACTTCCAGCATGTTTTTACACTATTAACCCTGAACTTGGAAATTTGTTTGTTCAACAGGACATAGGACTACATGGTTGTCCACCTTAGAGACACTTCATTGGCCATCGACATCATTCATTTCTCATCGCTCATCATTGATGCGATCCAGTCATCATCCATGTCGAAGAGAGATGCTACGTGTAACAAAATATAGGGGGGCACGTAGGCGTCCTGAGTTCAAGCCTGATATTCACAGAGAACCAAACATCCATAGGTCCCACACTATCTTTGCACTATGCGTTAAGGAGCATTAGTGAAGCCTACGGTTATAAACACATAAAATTCCAGTTTCCTTATTGATGTGGGATGATTCCCAATGGTGAAAATATAGCAACACCATCGATCAACCAAATGAACGGGTGCTAAGTCTTTCCTCTTTTTCCAAGGCCTCCGTCTGATGCTCTGTCCCAGAAGTAACAACAAACCAACTCCTACCTGTCAGTCTTTAATTGTCGCCCGTTATTGAAGGTGAGCACTACTGCATACTATCGATCCTTGAATGAGACATCCATCATCAATCGTGACATAGTTCATCATAACTGAATTAACAATATTTATATTTGAGCCAATTATGTAGCAGCATCCTCCTGATTGAACGGTTTCTGAGTCTCTGCCGATTGTTAAGTGAGATTTTGAATGGTGCCACAACTATGACCATCATAAAACTGCTCTCCCAGTACATGGAGATGTTTATGATATATTTCACCTAAGCATGATCTGAATGCAGCTTGACCAAGTGGTAAATATTGTGCATTTGAAATCTTCAGACCTTCCTAAAATATGTTTTCAGCTTCATCTCCATCTCCCACCATTTCATAGAGAACTCCCTCCTACATAAGATTTTCCAAGAACATCCCATTGACTTAGGATAACACTTCCCATGCTTCTCTGCATAAAAAAAAGGTAGGCCAGACATTTGTTGTAACAGATCCAAGGGCCTTCAGATAAATATCTCCCACTTTATTTGAGTCATTTTTTAACTCGACATTATTATTTCCAGCAACTTGACTTAGCTTCTTATACATAAATTTGAATTTTCTATGCATAACTTTTGTTCTTATGAGAAGTGCTTCTTTGGAGTATCTAAGAGCCACTAAAAGCTGTCCTTTTCTAGGGTACTTTTTGGACAACAAGTAAAACATACTTGATGTAAGAAATGCAGATTCAATTTTTTTAAGTCCATTTGAAACAATTGTTAAAACCCTCTCCTTGAGAACTTTAATACTGCAGCCAGAAATCAATACATAACTTGTTGCCAAACCCCTGTCAGATTGAGCTTCAAGAAAATCATTAGACATGAGCTTTTGTTGAAACTCTAAGACATATCCCGGGTTATCTTTCACACAATTTCCCAAAATTTTATGTTGTTTGACAAAGATTCCAACTTTATCCATTAGAATAGAAAGGTTGTTTTCAGAAAATGATGCACAACAAAAATCATGGCTAAGCCTGTTATCTCACCAAAGAAGAGCAAAACATTATCCAAATCTCATCTTCTTCCAAGAATGAAAAATGTTGAGAATCAATTCGTGAAGTTTTGACTCCAAATATGTAAATCCCTTTAATGCTAGTAACTCCGACATTTTGAGTAATAAAGAAATGGATGTATCTATTAACCAATCCTTCTCTACCTCATTTGATTCAAGGCACTAAAAACTATCTATATGTTGCCACATTTTCATAGATAAGCTAATATCATCACAAATTACCTCTGAATTTGCATTATCTTCAGCTAGTACATTTCTTAAAAGTGAGATAGCATCTTATAGACAATCCATGAATCTGCCTGAGCCTTCTTCTAAAAGTTTCGGTACATGGAGCCTTATAACCATCTGCTCTTTTATCATAGACAATGTCTCATTTATTTGCCATCAGTTGAGGTTTAGAAGTCTTCTTAACCATGGAAATAAGGCCACATCTGCTTTTGGTAGTCTTCTATTTGTTGCTATCACATCACTCTGTCATCTGCTCTCATCACGTTTGTTTGCCATCAATGAAAACCTGTACAGCCATATTGCCAACAGTAAGACTTTGGATATGAACTTATCATTAAATAACAAGTTTCAGAGAGAAAAGAGTCATGGCAAGAGAGAGAAATACCTTCTCTTTGGAAATTAGATCAGGTTCTTCTTGGATCATCAAGATTTCCAATGTTGTCACCGACGGAAGAAAGTGTCTGTCTAGCCCAAGTTGGGAGATGTGTTTGCACTCAGGTTTTGAATTTGAACTTGATGCTTTCTGGTCACTGATATCAGATATCAGAGGTTCCAAATCAGGTTCCAAATCAGAGTCATCACCCCCAATTTCATCTTCCAAATATTCAGTAGAATAGGAAGGAAATTCAGCAGTTTTCTCCTTCACGAGTTCTACGTCTTGAAGAGGCTCATCGAACCGGACACTTCTTTCAATAATGATTTGTTTTGTTCTGATATCCAGCAGCTTGAAATATTTATATTCTCCATGATATCCAATAAACAAACATTCAATACTTTTTGGTTACAAAGCTTTCCTTTTATCATATGGAATTTGGGCCCATGCAGTGACCCCAAACACCCTGGGATTCGACACATCCAGCTTATGTCCAAAGCAGGATTCAAAAGGGGTATTCCCTTTAAAAAATGAGTGAGGAACTATGTTCTAAATGTATACAGCAACATTCATGGCCTCATCCCATAAATTTGCAGCCAACTTCTTGGTTTCCAGCATGCAAGTGGTCATCTCCTTGAGAGACTGATTCTTTCTCTCCGCTACACCGTTCTGCTGGGGAGTGTAGGGGACTGAATGTTGGATCTGAATACCACTTTCGAAACACATATGCAGAAAATGATTACTGATATATTCACCACCATTATCATATCTCAAAGTTTTGATATTTTTCCCATATGCCTTCTCAATCAAAGCTTTTGATTCAATGAATTTTTCTAAGACTTATAACTTTTTCTTGACGAAGAAGGCCCATGTATATCTAGAAAAATCATCTATAAAAGTGATACCATACCGAGATCCATTCAAGGATGTGATGGGCATTGGTTCGCTGATATCAGAATGAATCAGCCCCAATATTTTTGATGCTTGGCTTGCCTTTCCCCGATCAAACTTATGCTCAGGATGCTTGCCCAAAATACAGCCTTAGCAAATTCTGGTGGTAACTTTGATGACTGGGAGGCCTTCAACCATGGAATTTTTTTGTAATTTATGCAAGTATTTGAAGTTTGGATGGTCGAATCTCTCATTCCATAGTCTTTTGACCTCATTTCCATGAGTTAGAAGAGTTGTGGGATTTGCATCCTCCAAAAAATGGGAAAACTCATAGGATTTTGCATGATAATTTGCAGAGGCTTTTGCCACAGTTTTCCTAGATGCAAGTTCAGTAATTTCTACATCATCTGGGCTGAAGGATACTCTCTTGGGCACTCCAGTATGGGTCATTTGATAGACACCCAGGAGGTTTGATGCAAGAGACGATACATATAGAACATTGAAAAAATAATTGTGCTCAAGATTTACTATACCTTGTCCTTTTGAGATGATGGTAGAGTCATCTCCCATGTGGATGGGAATGATCTTGCTAGTGTTGAGAGAAGAGAAAGAGTATTTGCTGGCCATCATGTGGTTCGAAGCTCCAGAATCTATGAGTAGAGCCTTAGAATTCGAAGTGCTTTCCATGAGGGCATGACCTCTTTCATACTGGTATTCCTGATCTTGATTTTCTTTCCTCCGAAAGATTTCCAGATGATTTATGTTATTTCTCACGAGGAGAGAAGTAGCTTCGTTAAGCTTATTTTTCATGCAGTCATGTTCAGGGTGAAATCCCTTCCCGTAGTATGAACACTTGAATTTTTCCTTCCCATGGTGGCCTTTTTTTTTGTTTTTCTTCGATCCATAAGGCTCTTCTTGCTGCTAGTTTTGAACTTTAGGATTAGGAGCTTTGAATTTGGTTTTTGGGTCCTTTTGCTGCTTTCCTTTCCCCTTCAGATCCTTAGGTCCTGAAGCAAATAGGGCTTGATCACAGGGGGATCTAATGATCCCCATCTGGATAAGCTTATCATGCTCGTTTGTTAGGGATTCAATGAAGGAATTGAGTGTAGGCATCTTCCATATAGGGGTTGTGAGCTTCCCCACATGGAATGTAGAAACAAATACTGAATAGTCACTCCAATTTTTTAGAGAATGGCAAGGATGATCTGATCATCCTCCTTCTTCACCTCAAACTACTTTAGTAGAAGGACTATATTCTTGAATTTTGTGAAAAAATAATTAAGGGTCTCAAAATTTCTAGGTTGAAGAGACATAAACTCGTTTTCAAGCTGATAAACCCTCAAGTCATCTTGTTTTCCATACAGGGAGGCAAGGTGGTCCCAAATCTCTTTCGGAGTCTTCAATCCTGAGAGGTGGAATAGAATATCCTTGGAGATAGAGAGACACAAGAAACCGAATGCTTCATCTTTCTTATTCAAAACTCTAGCCTTGTCTATAACATGAGTAGGCTCTTCTTTTGTGTCCATAGTGACCCAGTAGAGTCCCCCGGAACGTAGCTAGATCCCCATGTCTCCTTTCCATTGATGTAAATTGAACGGAGTCAAAAGATCTATGGGAGAAGCCATATCAAACTGTTATAGCGAATGTAGTGAACCTGTAAAACCTGCAAATCAAAAAAATAAAGTCACCGCAAGTTCGAACAACCTGCACATTTGAGGTTTTCATCACACCCAACATAATTGATCAAGCAATCTTGATCAACAATTCCTTAACTTCGGGTATTAAGTGGTAAACCTTATGATTCTGGTGTAGTGCTGGAATTTGAGCTTTTGCTCAATTTTTCATGCAAGATCTGTCAAAAACCATGTTTTTGAAGAGAATGAGCTTCATCCCACCGTGAGCTCTGATACCATATTAATCTGTCACAATAATGTAAGGACTAAAACGAAGTCTCATAAGAGATTTTAGACAATTAAGCATGAAAATGGCATAATGGTGCTGCAATAGAATGTTGCAACTATATAAAATCAATAAAATAATGATAGTACAATATAATGGTCATGTAGGGTGCGTGAATGCTAAGACAATTTGAATTCCCAAGGATGTCATTTGAATTGAATGAATGGGTGTAGCTTAACTGAATGTCAGCCACAATTGGAACACTTAGTTAACCACTGAACCAATCAATAACTGACTCTCACTCTAAGTCCTAATTGAATTAGAGTGCAATAGATGACCGAGTCTTACTGAAAGTGACTCATCACATGTAACTGCATGTCCAACTAAAGGAGGTAGCACATCCATAATTCCAAGTAGCTCCGATGAAGTTAACTGAAGTGACACATGTCGTCAAAAGTGGTTGTAGGCACCAATGTTAGCTCCGGTTCATAGATATTGGAAAAAAAAATCAAATAATGAATGGAGGCGCCTTCACAACTCAACTTAATTGATTGTTAGGTGAAACAACAATTGGTTAGCAATTAGGTGCATTTATGACACTCAGATCACCCTAGAATTGCTCCCTGTTTAAAGGAGGAAGCTCAGTTAACCTCCCCGAATGAAGGAGAAGGCTTAGTTGGCCTCCTTGACTAAAGGAGGACGTGGGTGTGCTCATGTTGATGTCATAGTGTGCTCATCTGATGCCAAGTAAGTCAATTAAACTTAGGATAGTGGGTAAATAGGCCAAAATTAAGCAAATACGTGTGGATGTTGGGTAAATGACTCCAACTGCCTAGAATTCACTCAAAATAGTGGATGAATTTTTTTTTACCAAACTTTGGTGGTTAGGAGATAATAACCAAATAAAATAGGGATAGGTTTTTCTAATTTGTTATAAGACATAGAAATGCATAGTTGTTCCTAAAGAGTGCTAATTTTTTTAATTATGAATTAGAAACTTCTTATCCATGCAACATAGAATAGAGATAGATTCAACCAGGGATAAATCTATTTTAACATAAACATGTGCATGTTTTATGTTCTTTAAAGTGTATATGTATTCCTAAAATAACAATTGGTGCACGTTTCTATTGGAATGAAAATCAAAACCAAATTTGTGTTGATTGTTTGCAAGATGATCTACAAAATTTAAGGTAAGTGAGACACATGCATATTTCATTTCAAAGTAATTATGTAGTAATGTTTTCAAAGAAAATACAAGCTATAGAATAAAAAAATTTAGCTTTCCCGTAATCATATATAGGATATAGGAGGTGGTAGGAGGGTTTCATGGTACATGGAGTTGATAGATACATACAAAAAAAAAATCTACATAAAGAATATAGGGAGGAAAATGGTTTCGAGTGAAAGTTAAGCCATACAAAAGATAGATGCATAGTTACTAGAATTGATATTGTTAGAGATTTTGTTAGATAAGGAGCATGTAGTGAGAATTTATATGATCCATTAACTAGAAACAAAAGTTGGGAGCACAAGTTGAATTCCAACATGTATATGGAAAAATTCATTCTACTAAACAATGACAGAGCTTAAGAATAATGATAGCTTCCCACGATGAAAAAACTTAATAAATATTTCTGCATTAGCCCCTTTAACTTACTCTAGATATACATGAGATTAAGAATAATGATAGCTTCCCACCATGAAAAACCTTAATAAATATATCTACATTATCCTCGTTAACTTACTCTAGGTATACATGAGAACCATATTCCTACATTGAGAAATATACATAGAATTTGTCCATATATAATTACAGGTGAATGAGAATATTTCCATTGTGAAAAAAATCTTATTGTTCGAGATATCTGATGCTTGTTATTAGAGATACAAATAATATATCAAGGCTTTTCTTTGTTGGGTAAGTGGTTGAGTTTCCAAAAGAGATAGATATGCCTAGAGAGTTGTCCCACAGACTAGATTTATCTTTGCTAATAAATAATAAATTCATTCTAGAATATATATGGATCTAAGTCTTAAAATTTTGAACCCGTGAACTAAGGAAACCATACAATGATATCCTATATGATGGAACCCATGACTAAGAAAGTCATTGTTGGATTAGAAGATAAATAAGAAGAAAGATATGTTAGTAGTGATATGATGGAATGATATGTTTATGAAGAGGGAAAGTCATCATTGTAATATATTCAAGGGGGGAAACCGTGGGGAAACCCTATAGTTTTGAAGTGAAAAAATAGTCATGGTTGATGAAGGTTTCTATAAGAGGGAGAATGCAACCAACTTAGGGTTGTGGGTTGACATAAATGGATTGATGAAGATGTTGTCTAAGATGGATATATACAACTCAAAGTAATTTTCTCATCAATTTAAACTCAATCATACCAAGGTCCTTTGGGGACCGAAATCTATTCCATAGGTAAGTCACATAAATTTATTGAATATGGAAACAAATTCGTGGTAAAGATCAATGTCTGGTAGTGCAATCTTTAGATTAGGACACAAGAAATCCATAGTGTAGACATCAAAAGAAATTAAGAGTTTGCAACATAAGTAGCAAATAAGAATAAATGATATACAAAAACATGGGGTAGTAAATTTGAGGATACCCATATAGGAATAACCTATATGAGTAGGTAAGGTAATAGGGGTGAGTGCATGAAGTTGGTGGACCTTTTAGATGTAATTGGATTTTAGAAAACTGATCATGTTTATTGCATAAACTTTTATTTTCTCAACCATTTCATAAAAAAATATATATCGCACTACTAGATAATGACCTTTACATTCTATAAAAAAAAATGCAATCCATAATCATTACATTAAGACTGTGAAAACCTACATTAACACTTGGCGTGCTAATTTTGAGGTTCACTCACTTAGATAATTTTTTAAAATATTTAAAATTACTAATTTTATTTTGTAAAAATTGTGTTGCACTAGTACTATTTGTTATCTACATATTTTCCAATTTCCATATATTGATTTTATCATTTAGGCATTCAAAGGCTGCACTAACACAAACATGTACCTTATCATTTGCTAAAAAAATAAAATGTCAATGTTAAAAAAAATCAACATTGAGTTAACTGTGAAAATTTTCAATAAATAAAATTTATATATTTTGAAAGGTGATTCAATTTCCTACATTTCATGTTTTTTTTGCTAGAAGCAAGTTTTGTTGTGCAGGTATGTCAAATTACCCATATAAGCTAAATGGTGTATGCTTTTCAGTTTTGTTACATCTAATGTGCAAAAAGAGACCATCAACAGCTTGTACTCACTCATAAGTTAATGCTAATATGAGGGTTAAGGACTTAAAATTACAAAAACATATGACTATATGCATGTAAATTTGTGTGACAATGGTTGGGGAGGGAAGAATATGTACAAACTAGAATCCTTTGAAAGGCACATAATTTGTGTGGGAGAGTGAGATAGCAAGCCCAAATGAACTTTGTTGATACCAATAAATGTAAATTCTTATGGAAAAGATTTAGAAACTTCACATTGAAAAAGAACAATAATAAATGAAATCTTAAATAATGCCCAAAACTAAAGATACAAGTGTGAGAGGAGTGAATAAGTTACCATTAAACAAAGACACAAGACAAATAATAAATCTCAAAATAAGATTGATTTTTATTATAAGAGGAAAATGGCTCCAATAAAGGATTATGATGCACCCAAACAAGATGCACATAGCTTGCGGCCTAGGTAGAAAATTATGAAATACTAATGCACATGTGTTGAAGGTTAACTAACTAACTACTCATGCTTAAAAAAATCACACTAACTAATATTCTAGAAATGATGGTGATTCCCATAATGGTTGGATGTTGAGCTAGACAAGTGGGTGCTTCCTCTTGTGATCTAATTTGTTTGTTACCGTTCTTATCAACTTCCTACACATGTATGTATTGAATTAGCATTTTTATGACAGGTATACCTAGTGATTTCCTTAAGGGATAATTAATGAAGAATTAATGAGTTTCCATTGGCTCGATGGTTGTTAAGTGAAAATGTGTGGCACTTGATGAAAATGAAGAAATATGGATAGCTATGCATTCCTTTTGATTATAGGAGGGTGCATCTCTATATTTTTATAATTTACTTAGTCATTGGTACAAACCCACAACTACAAATAATGTCTAAAAATAATTTATCAAAAATATAATACTTCTTGCCTTATTCAAAGTATGAAAACTTTATGGAAAATATTTAATAGAGATGATTTAGATGATCTACTTAAATTCCCACATGTAAGTATATAAGTTATGTAAATTGGCATGCTCAAACATAAATTCCCACACTTAAGTATATAGGTTATGTAAAATGGCATGCTCAATCTTTTGTTCTAGGATGTGAGTTGCTTTTCTTATAATGTGTTTACAAATGTCTATCATTGTTTTAGTGTATAAAGCAAACACTACTACCTTTTTTGTGTCCATGTTATACAATGAATTATAGCCACAAGAAGGCCAGTCAATAAGAACATTGGTTTATCTATTTGCAGAAATTGTATACCATCTTTCACCATAAAATTCCCTTACTTAATTATTTTTTGCTTCATATTTATTTCCAAATTCCAATCATAAATATTCCCTTGTGAAAAAGAAACACACTTGCCTTAGTCTATTTCACCATATCCTAAAATTACATAATCTTAATAATCTTGTCTTAAATTTAGCTCTAACTATACATTATAAATCTTAATAATCTTGTCTTAAATTTAGCTCTAACTTTACATTATAAATTTGTCTTTTTATACATTATAAATTTGTCTTTTTATTATTCACAGTATTTATGTTATTTTTACAGTCAGACAATGCATCTCTATTACATTCTCATGTATGTATAATGTGAAGATACCTCAATTTTTTTATAAGAAATTTCATCTATTCTTTAATGAGAAAAGTCAATAAAAAAACAAAAAAAACTTTTAAATAAAAACCTTTAAAGCCACTAAATTACAAAACATAAGTAAAAACGAGAAAAGAGACTGAATTATATAAAAACATGAAAAAAATACTTTCAATAAACTAAACATAAACTTACATTCATTAAAATACTATGTCATGGACCTATTTAATTAATAAACTATATACCTATTTATTTAATTGCATTACTTAACTATATATGCGTTGAATGAGGTAAGGTAATATAAATAAATACATACAATTTTAAAAAAATATAAATTTCTAATAATATAGAATATTTTATATAAAATTGTAAATACATTTATTTTTTATTTTATTTTAAAGATATTTATTAATATAAATGACATTGATGATGATGATGATGATGATTATGGTGATGGTGGTGGTGGTGGTAGTGGTAGCGGTGAACCTCCATTGAGACCAAATTTTAGTCTATCCGACCTAAAGAAACCAATGAATTAGTTCGCTTTAATTTTGACAAGTTAAAAGGCTAAAAAAGCCAATGTTGCAACAAAGATTAGGAAATTGAGATTTAATTTGGATGTACGCAGGGAACTCTAAAAGGAAATGATATATATATATATATATATATATCATGAGAATATAAAAGTTGTACTCTTCATTACCACAAAATTGATTTTCAAGCTAAATATATTTCTTGTCGCAAAATTGCCACAAGATATGTATTATTGAGCTAGTTATGTTGTTTGTGTTAGCCAAAACCAAGCTAACTAAACTTGAGTTTACAACTCAGTTAATAAAATCCCTTTTGAGGTCGATCTCCTTTTTCTTTTTCTTACTTGTTGGGTGAAACTTGTCTAACTCTGGACTAGACAAGTTCATTAACTTTGGTCGGACTTGTCAGTTCTATGGACTTGTTTTAACTCTACCACTTGTCGGTAACTTCACTTCGACCGCTAGTCGGTTGACGTCTTCGACCACTAGTCAGATTACCTCTTCGACCACTAGTCTACTGATCACTTCGACCACTAGTCGTTTATGACCACTAGTGGGTTTACTCAACCGACCAAACTTTCACTGGATGAGAAATTTATGGGTTCTTGTTCTTTCACTCAATCGTAATTGTAAAAGACATTTACACAAGTAAATGTGGAGAGAATGTGGGGCCAAATAAAGATGCATTAAACCATAAACTATTTCATATATATAACTTATGCGGAAATAACAAAGGTATTACAAACTTGTGGATCCAAACTTGTAGGCTCATCCACATAATCACATACACAGAAGCTTGACGTTTAACTTCACTCTTTTTTTCTCACCCTATCTCTTTTCTTTTTGATGTCTAACTTGATTTACAATCTTCTTCTACTATTTATAGGAAACCTGAAAATTGCTTCTAGGTGAATCCATTGACTCACCATTAAAGACCGTAATACCTAACAACTTAGCTTCAGAAATTAATTCGCCTAGTTTACATTGTGGACTCTTCACTCTTAAGAGTGACCGAGAAGATCTTGAGTGATATAGACTCTTACAAAGTCGGCTCAGCTCACATACTGATCTGCAAGTAATTACTTTGTCTAATAGTTTCTCACTCTCTACCATTTCTATTGTGCTAGATGTTTTTTAAATGAACAATTTGATCTATTTTTTTTTAAACTATAAAAACAACAATTTTTTTTAAAGTATATTTTACAAGTATATTCAATAGCTTATAAGTTAAATATATCACTAACTTATGACTTGGCAAAACTTGCAGAAATATCATGATTTTATGAAAACAAAACTAATAAATTTTTGAAAACTTGAACACAGCCTTCGAATTTTACAATATTGTCTCTCGTGTGCTTCATTAAATCTTTGCTTAACTGGATTGGATCGTATCATATTTGAAAAGATTGTCTTACAACATTATCATTAAAGAAGCGGACACGCTGCCATCCTCTTTCATTATAAACCCAAACAGGTTTCAATTTTCTTTCTGATATATTTTGAGCATGATTTTCTGCGAAGTTTTCCGTGAAAATATATACAAAACGAAGTCACAAAACAAAGTAGTCATGTTCACTGCTTGATACACATTACAAACATTTTAAATTTATTTTCTTCTCCATACATCCCTTTCTCATGGCCTGAAATTCAATGATCACCTTGTTCGTTGTCGCGTAGTCGCATGCTTTAATTTCGTTAATCACTGGTCAAATTTCCTTTGATGTTCAGTACATTTGACCGTTCTCAAAGATTCCATAATGATCTTCAGTGCATTTGACCGTTCTTTTTCATTTTTTTGCGACCGTGCATCATGACCTTTCCTCCTGCATCCTGCATCGACATCCGACATACACAAATGATTTCAATGAAATTAAAGAAGACAAAATACTGCACATTAAAAACCTTGCACCTTGCAACTCATTAGATTAACTCGTCAATTTTGAAAATGTGCTTAGGAAGTTGCATAGTATTCATAGAGTCTTAATTGGAGACACACGACACACTAATCCCATGCTAAACATCATTTACAATTCCATTTTAAAGTATATTGCATCATTTTCATTCACAATTCCACTGCAATGCATATTCGATTCATTTTCAATAAAGTTGCATTCACATGCTTCGATTATCACATGTCATCAACTAAATATATAAAGCAGAACGCTGGCCGAATCCAATGTATTTTCTTAGTTCTTCGTGCCAAAATGTTTTTCCTACAAGAATTCCAAGATAGCTGCCGAATTTTCTCAACGGCCTTTGCCTTTGGGAGTATGGTGTCCCCACTTGTCTATGAAAGCATAGTGCAATTTTGTTTTCACATTCCCATGCAGCCGGTTTGTCAAATGGAGACCCTGTTTGCACTCCCGCTTCTCCTTGATATGCGGAGTGATATCTGCTCGTTTGAACTCATGTTATTCCTATAAATTCCCCTTCATCCTCCCTTGTGCATAACTACCTCCCTGAAGCAAAGGAGCAACCAATTTGAGTGTGACTGTGTGTTAGTTACATGCGAAATGCAGGTCGTGGTTGTGGTGTCTTTGCTAGCATCCATTTTAGGCTTACCATGCAGGATGGCAATGGCGAGGCCGTTAGAAACCGCTCAGTTGAATAATATTGTACATCATGCATATTATGGCGAACGCGCCGTCTCTCTGTCACATAACTATAAAGATGCTCTCACCAAATCCATCCTCTTTTTCGAAGGTCAGAGATCTGGCAAGCTTCCTGCCGACCAGCGAATGACATGGCGAGGAGATTCCGCCCTTTCTGATGGAGCTGCAGAACATGTAGATTCACTCATCCCCTTTAGTATTGCACACACATTGTTTTCTCATCTGGATTCAGTAATATTAATATTATTACGGTACACAGCCGATTTTGAAATGTATTATATGGTCTAACTTTTATATTTCTTATTAAATTGCATTGCAGGTGGATTTGACGGGAGGATATTACGATGCAGGAGACAACGTGAAGTTTGGATTTCCAATGGCTTTCACGACCACCATGCTGTCATGGAGTGTTTTGGAGTTCGGAGAGTACATGGGTGATGACCGCAACCACGCAGAAGCTGCCATCCGTTGGGCTACAGATTACCTCCTTAAAGCAGTTGCACATCCCGGTGTTCTTTACGTGCAAGTAATGCTATGACTTTGACAATTTATCTATGGAGCCCGTTCGGTGATAATTTATCTATATTATAGCATAGAATGTACTAAACAGGCTGTTGGTTGATGAATGGTGGGTACTAACTACAGGTAGGAGACCCGAATATGGATCACAAGTGCTGGGAGAGGCCGGAAGACATGGACACACCTCGCAATGCCTTTAAAATAGACGCTCAACATCCTGGCTCCGACATTGCCGCTGAAACTGCTGCAGCGCTCGCAGCCGCTTCCATCGTTTTCAGTACAACGGATCGTACTTACTCTGACCTCCTCCTTCAAAACGCAATGCGGGTATACTAACGACAACTACTAGACTTCACATACAATATAGTTACTCATTGCAATATCTGATCTTTTCTTTCACCTCACCGTCGTTGTTGTTTCCTGAGACAAGGTGTTTGATTTCGCGGATAAATACAGAGGCACTTACAGTGACTCTCTCCAATCGGAAGTCTGTCCATTCTATTGTTCATACTCGGGATATCATGTAAGTGTACATACATGTGTGTTTGAGTGAGAAAAAGACTACGCTTTTCATTATCAACAATATTATATAATTAAATAATAGGGGATGATACGATACTCATGGCATGACATTTTGCTTGCAGGACGAATTACTGTGGGGAGCAGCATGGTTGCAAAGAGCTTCAAAGAGCGTATCATATCTCAGCTACATTCAATCAAATAGCCAGACTTTTGGCGCCGACGATAACGTCAATATCTTCAGCTGGGACGAGAAGCATGCAGGAACTAGAGTTCTTTTGGCTAAGGTTAGCCTATGTACCAATAAAAAAAACATTCTCTTAATTATATTGGATTATGTAGCCATCATCTCCTGCTCTGTTTGATGTCAGAAAATCGTCATTCTCTTATCCCAATCTCATTATTCACCCAAGTTTTGCGGTTGTGTAGGAAGTTCTCATAGACAATTCTAAGTCCCTTGACGAATACAAGGGCCACGCTGACAACTTCATTTGCTCTCTCCTGCCCGGAACACCATCTTCGCAGGCGCAGTACACACCAGGTTAGGATTTCTGAGCACTAACGATACTCATTTTGAATATCTATTTTGTAATTTTATGACTGCCGCCCAGTTAATTTGATTTTTACAAATCATATACTTAACACTTTTCATTGATTTGAGGTTTCGCAGGTGGACTACTCTTCGAAATGAGTGACAGTAATTTGCAATATGTGACGTCCACAACTTTCCTGCTTTTCACTTATGCAAAATACTTGAGTGTTTCCAACCAAGTGGTGAGATGCGGGAACGTTATAGCCACTCCAGCCGAAATACGCACTCATGCGAAAAGACAGGTACAATCACTTACTGGTGACTGTTACATACATAATGATATGGCTGTAAAGGCAGAGGATGCTGTACTTAGACCTGCTGCTTATGATCATCTTATGAATTGTATTTTTTAACAGGTGGATTATATACTGGGAGACAATCCACTGGGAATGTCATACATGGTGGGCTACGGTGCCAAATTTCCGGAGCGCATACATCACAGGGGCTCGTCGTTGCCTTCCATTCACAGCCATCCCCAGACCATTGCATGCAACGATGGCTTCCAGTCGTTCTATAGCAGCGCTCCAAACCCAAACATTCTGGTTGGTGCTGTTGTTGGAGGCCCGGACAACAATGACCGATTCCCCGACGAGCGCAATGACTATGCGCACTCCGAACCCACCACTTACATCAATGCTCCAATGGTTGGTTCCCTCGCTTATTTGGCACAGTACGGTTCTTCGTTTTAACAACTGCACTGCAGTACTCTATAATCCTGCCCTGATATTGTCATAGTGTTCCACTCATCTGTGACAATATCCTAACGAACGATAAGGTCCTTAATTTCTCTATCTGCTTTTACAACTATATAAAATATGCTCTCTATCTGCTTCTACAACTATATAAAAACGCTGTTTTCTCTTAGTGTTGGTTTGGTTTCCGAGGAAGATAATGATGTCTGTTCGGATCCAATTTACGGACTCCGCAGTTTCATGTCGACTCACGCTTCGACTTTATGTCTGCAAATTTGCTATGAATTTTACGTATTAACTTATGTTCACCAGGAAAGCATTACGTCACATAGATTTCAATGTCTTTTTCAGTTGAACGACGAAGTTGTTTGCAAAGTTTATGTCAAACATATCTCATTAGATAAAAGTAACTTCAAATAGATAAAGTTTGGCTAAATATACAGTAAGTATTTGTTGCGAGTCTACGGATGTTCATCGATGCCATAAAATAAACCCGAAAACCTCTGGATAGAAAAGACGCGTGACTCGAAAATTCTAAAAATTGCATTATCACAATAATTGCAAAAACTGAAACAATGCATGCAAAGTGTGATGTCAACGGATGCTCTTTGCAATGGGAAGGTATGTGAAGGAATCACATCTTATTTCTGATAAAAGTTTCTTTATCTTATTTCTAATAAAAGTTTATTTCCAAAAGTTCAAACAAGAAGCACGTGGTGGTTACGTGCCAGAATTGAAATGGTAAATGTTATGATAGGAGTGAGAAATCTTGTCTTGTTTTATTGATAACATTGGTCAACATAGTCACAACATTTCAAGGGAGAATAGTCTTTTTATATTCTATATATAAAAGCTATAAAATATAATAATAATACCATAAAATAGTAAGAAAAAAGGAATTCTACCTATGGGTTGTTCCAATATTTTCTCACCAAATTATTCTGGGCGGTTCAGAATTGCACTTAGTTATGAATAAAGGAGAAGCTCAAGTGAGCTGCCGAACATTTCATCAACATTATTTATCAAAATTTAAATTACAATGAAACTTTAAAACAACAAAATTAAGTTTAAATGTTAGTGCCACTTTATGTAGGACTTCTCGAGGTTCTTAGATTCAATTACAAGAATTTAGCTTCTTTAAACAATTATACTCTTTGCATTAGCTTCTATTTACACTCTCTTTGGTTGAAACAACAATTTCTAAGGTATAAAATATAAAAGTACACTTATAAATCAAATCACAAGTTTATGAAGCATATTTATGCACTTCTCCTTCAAATCACAAATTTGAAACAATAATGGTTTAACCTCAACCTACCAAAACCTACACATGGTATCAGAGCTAGGAGTTAGGGTCTAAACGTTGCAAATTCATATTTATATGTGCATAGACAAATAGTAACTTGTGTGATTATGTATGATGAGCGGTTGAGCCCTATTAGTGTAAACTTGTGTGAATTAATATGATTTACCATTTTGATCATGAATAGATACATCATAGTTACTACTAATTACATTACTATTACCTATTTAGTTAAGAAGAAATGATATTATCACATCAAGTTAGTAATGAATGAGATTGGAGTTATTTGTTGATTGTGACCAATAATTATGAAATAATGTTAATGATATTAATAATCTTAATAAGATTTTAATTAACTAAATTGTTGAATGAAATACTAGGATAACAAAATCATTAAGTATTAATGGTGTTAATTATCTTAAATAAGGTTATTATCAAATAGATCAATATATGCTAATTAAGGTCTATTGTTGAACATGGTAAATAGTTCCATGAATAGTGATTAGGATTAATTAGAACGTGTTAATAAATCCATATTAATTAGGATGATTTATAATCACTTTATAATTAATTACCATAAATTATAATTATTTAGAATGAGGTGATAAATGAGAATTGATTAAAAATAAATAAATATTAATTCAGCCTTAATTATAAGGTAATATGGTTGACTCTAGTGTGTAATAAATATAAATAAAGGAAATTAATATTTTATTATTCGAAGAGAATTAGTTCATTAATAAGTAATTATTAATTAAGTATTAATTACAAATATATCTTATGAAAAAACATAAAAAATAAATAAAATAAAGGAGAAATTATGATGACTAAGGTATTGGTGAAGTATCTTATTGTGCCAACTTATTGTCTACAGGTAATATTCATACAATGAATTTTCCCAGTGACGATTAGGCTAGTCACTCATGGTCTCTCTCCTTCACTAAGTGCAAAACTACCGCCAATTTATATGCCATGCAACATTCCTTGTTCAAATGATTTACTTTGTAGCTATATATTTATTTCATTACATGTCGCCCAAAACCTTAAAGCATTTCAAGCTACGCTTGCATGGTTAAAATTACTTTTACAGATAGTTTGCACTCGAGTTTAGGGTTTCATGATATATATGATTAATGTTAATACAAGTCTAGTCCTTTAGTCACTATCATGTTTACCACACCATGTGTCACAACTTAAATTCGACATTTATAAGTTTAGGACATGCAGAGAACCTAGTTTTGTAGCTTAGATATTCAAATAATATGACTTACTACTATAAATGTACATAGGATAAGCTTTACGTAATCACTACCTAAGTCACATGTATTTAAATCGCATTCGAATTCAACAAGGATTGCAAGGAACCCTTTGGATTAATGGCTTGTAATTATTCATAAATGGTCGATCGAGGATAACATGCTTAAGAGTTGAGATCTCAGACTTGATCTCAAATATTGTTCCTATACTCATCTTCTAGCATACATCTCCTTTGCAACAATATCATACAATACATGTAAAATATAATTTGGGTATATTATCTTTTGTATTAATTTGGACATGTACATCACTACAACAAAATCCTGTGATTAACATCTCTTTTAGCTTCGTTTTTAGCATCCACCATCACTTTAAGTGCATTTTCATCATTTTTTGGACAAAGTGGGTGCTTTTTCATGGGATGGCGCTTTTAATGGTGTTATTTGTGTCCCATTTCAAAAGTTGGCGCTAATTTGGACACTAATAATCATCCCAATTAGCACCCCAATTAACATCCCTTTCTAAAAGTTGGCACTATTTTGGACGATAATTAGCATCCCAATTAGTGTCCCAATTAGCATCACAATGATCATCCCAATTAGCATCCCAATTAACGTCCCAATTAATGTCCAGAAAAGATATCTTACTTGTATACTAAATGTTCCATATTTAGGGATCTTGTGGAGGAATTTGGCACCACGTATGACCCATAAGTCCCACAGACAAAAATTATGTTTTAAGATCCCAATTTTTGGCCCTATAACAAGGAATGGATCTCAAGAATCATGTACATCCCATGAGTCTATTAGGTCATTGGTATCAACTCATAATCTAAGTTTTGGCCATAAACCTTGGAAAATACTATGCAAACAATCCATAGTGTACTTAACAATATTAAAATGGGAATAATATCCTACTTGTAAGACAAACATCCCATAGATCCTAGCTTGATGAAATACATATAGACCATAATAAATGTAGGAAAATTTAATGGACTAAAACTCTGATCTTTTTACCTTGGACTAATCTATAAGAACATTATTATGTACCAAACTTGAAATGCCCAATATATCCCATTTACATGACAAAGATATCATTTTTAGGGCCAATGCAAATGTTAGGGCATAAGACATCCATTTTTAGCATAAAAAATTTCCCTATTGATGGTTAAGTCATTGAGACCCATTAATGCATCATTTATGCATGTGGATGTGATGGATCATTTATGTGTGTGGGTTGAGTATGACATTTATGTATGTGGGTTATGTATATCACATGGGTTAAAAAATGCACCACAACAAAACATTGGAGTTAAGTGTGAGCCACTGTGGAATTAGTAAGGGTGTGTATTCATCATTCAACATCTTATCCCATTAGAGATCTACATTTGAGGCACTTGAGCTAGGGAAACAATTACCTCTAGATCGCAAGATCATAGGAGGCAAGGATCACCTTTTTCTTTGAAATTCCATTGGAGACAAGGATACATTACCTAGTGGAAGTCACTATGTAGCCTATGGTAGGTTACTAGGGCATTGTACTACATCATTTAGAAGGAGGAGGGTTTCTCCTTGTAGTCTAACCCCAATTCTATACACCCACTTTCCATAGTGAATAAGTATTGGTTCCCAGAATATTGCAAGGATGGATGGAACAAAGTTTGAGTTGAAAGGCACTCACCTTTCATTTAATTCACAAGGATGTAGGTGGCAAGGAACTATTGTATTTTTAAGGTCATGGGTTAACCTATGGTACGGTTCTTGGGGAATTGCACAACGTCATTTAAAAGGTGGAGGGTTGCTCATTCCTTTCTATCCTTGTTATTTTGTTGTGTGACCTCTCTCTCGTTGTTCACTTTGGCTTGGATTTATTTGGTGCCTAATAGAAATGGCCCATACAACAAGAATCCCATGAGTTTTTGAACACAATCTCACTATTGTCATCAATATCACCATTGACATCATCATTATCATTGTCTTCCTCATCTTAACAATCGATATCAAAACACATAAATAAAAACAAAAAAAATATATTACATATGCCCCTATTTATCACCTACTTTCTTTATTCATCCTCCGTTACTTTCTTCACTCATATTTATGATGATTGTTTCCTCTTTACTTTATAGGTCCAAAGGATTGAGGTTTCAACAAAATCTCCTCCATCCTTATTTTCCATTTCTCAAGTGGTCCATAGATTTTAATCCTTGCTTCCATATCCAAATGGTCACCTCCACCTCTTTTTTATTATTTAAATTTTTTTATTTTTTTAATTAATTAATTTACTTATTGATTTAATTATTAAATAAATATTGCATTTGATTTTTTTTAATCTGGGGTTAATTTACGAAACATAAATATTTGGTAAGAATAAAATTTATATTTGTAGTAAGAAGTATTATATGGCTTACATACCATTCATCAAGTCTCATCCCATGTTATTCCAAGTTTACCAACCGTGTACACATTTTTTCCTCTACCAATTTAATCAAGAAGACATGCTAAAATATACTCATGTGGTAAAATTGAGTACAAAGTTAGTCTAAGGTTCCACATAATATAAAGGAGATTATTAGTAATTCTTTATGTTAAAATTATATAGCCAAAGGAAGAATCTCATGATAGAGAGTATTCTAGGTGATATTGGATACGGGAAAAAGTAAAAATTATTAAGCATCCATCACCAAAATTATTTACCATATTTAGATGTTTGGCATTTTTTCTTATCACATAGTGACTATTCAAACTACAAAATTCCTAGCTCTTTCAAGCAATTCCCTCTGGGAAGTCTTTGAGCTTGATGATCTAGCTCAAGAAGGTTGATTTCTTTCATATTCATAGTAGGATGTAATGAGGTTGAATCCCTAGGTTGGATAGATGTGTTGCATGTCTTGCTCAGTGTCCCTACAAGGATAAGATCCATTATAAGAATCAATGAGTTTTCACTAGGTACCATCTACATATGCAAAGAAGTACTTGAGACTTTATTCACAAGCTTTAACTTAAAGAAAAAAGAAAGAAAAGGACAAAGTCTATTTGGTAGCCAAAGGCTATGAACCGAAATAAAGAATTGATTATGAGGAGACGTTTGAAGCAATTAAAAATATGAGAAACACCAAGGCCGTGCTAGCATTAACAACCAATTAATCATTAAATAAATGTAAAAATGGATTTTTTGAAATGGTGGATTGAAGAGGAAGTATTCTTATCTAAAATAATAGAGATGTTTTATACCCTTCACTTTCTTATAGAATCTATATTTTATCTAGCAAATTAGAATTGAGGAATAACCTTATTGTCAAATATTACAAGATTTATGACAAGCAAAATGCCCAAAATAATTATCAAAGGAAATTTCCTAAAAGGTCTTTTTGGCGGATTTGTCACACTAAATTTTGAGCCCATCTTCGATAGTATCTCCAAACCAGGCACCCCTTATATATATATAAACATATCACCATATATAATATTCACCTCCACCATATATAATATTCACCTCCTGATTCTCGCCAATGAATACTAAAAATCTCACTTACCTCACCCATGAACCAAGTCTGGAGGCTCCATAGGAGGTCGAAGAGGTCATTGGAGCTGAGATGGTAGTGCTCATCGAGGAGGTCGGAGAGGTCAATGAAGAGGTCATAATGCTCATTAATGGGGCCATAAAAGTCACAAATTAGGCTGTAGATCTCATCGAGGAGGTGTCATAGGAAACAAAGGTTGTTGAGAATATCCACAGAAGACGCAATGCCTTCGAAATTGGTCAGCAACCTACCATTGGACCTTGGATTACTCTATGAAATTTGTCGATGTTTCAATGTTTTTCAGTGTTGTATATACGATTTGGTTTAGGGTAGGCACTGTGTGAAATATTGAAATGTTAAGACGACCTTTTCAAAACCTTTTAGTTAAGATTGACCAGGTAAACCTTGATGAAATGATTCATTCCTTTTGAAACTTAGTGGGTTCATGCAAGCCAAGCCTACCCTTTAGGAAGTTCTAGGTTTTCCTCGCAAAAAGAAAGTTACACAATATTCAAACCCTTCTTGTCACCATGGGTTTGGATAGTGTTACAATCCTCAAAGAATAATCAATTGGATCTCAAAAGGTCTTCATCTAGTGAGTCCTAAGGGACCACTCTCTCATTAGCATCATTGGAGGTATAAATATTGGTCAATCCAAGAACCTCATCATCTAGATTGAGCAATATTGTTTCTTTTCCAACCCAATGAGGTGCTTTTTGAGGGCTAATGTCCTAAAATAATTTCCTCAAAATATTTCAAATCATTCCAAACCAATATATATAAAGGCTCAATCATGGGATGGATCCTCCTTATTTGGCATCAATAGGCGTCCAAAGGTTACAGCTCTGAAACAATGCCCTAAAAAAGTGTCCTTTTTCTTCATGTTTACTTGTTTCTACTATAGGAGTACTCTTTCATGCTCAAAATATACCAAACTTGATAATCAAGTTGTTTAGTGTCTTTTCCATGATTCATCATAATTGAATATCTATTGTTGTTTTAGTGTGTCAAACCTCCTCATAATTGCTGAAATTTGTTATTTATCATGTACAGAGTTCCAAATTGAACATTTAGGGTCATTTCATACTGAAACTATACCCGTAACTTAAAAACGGTTTCAATGATGTTATTTTATGCCTAGAGCTGCTATGAGGTCAAGAAACACCCATAAATTATTGCTTTATTGTTTCAAGAGGATAGGAGCAACCCTTAATTAGGACCATATTTGATAGAACTACATCTTATTTCCCCATACCTGCCTAGATATTCCCTAAAACATTCCAATATCTCATATTAACTATTGTTGATGGTTAAAATGTGTCCAAAATTCAGGATTAAGGATTTCTTCATGCCCATAATTCAATATCAGTGTGTCTTACTGATGGCTAGGTGTTTATTGATGGTTATTATCACCTCATAACTGCCCATAATTTCTTCTTATCATTGTTTTTGTAGGCCAAAATTCACAGAACTAGAATATGATGCCCATAATTTCCCAAATCTACTCTTTCATCGCAATTTAGTCACTTCCATATAACCCAATGTTGGTCTCAGACTATAAGGAAGAAGCCTGAAAGGTCCCTTATATCTAAGAATCACCACTCGCAATATATCTGCATCTACAAGTAAATATCATTTACTATTGCTTTCATCTACAGACATTCCCATAAGTGATCCTTTACTGTTGTTTAGGAACGAGATCATCCTTAATTTGACATATAACAACTAGGTTTGAACATAAAGCTACCCAACATTAACCCGGGTTTAATTCAAAGGTTATTAAATCTTTTATTAGTGCCAAATCATGAACAAATTCTCAGATATGATAGGGTTCATTACTGTTTGTTACAGGTTCATAGCGATACCCTTTTTTCTTAAAGGAGAGATCATTTACATCAACTTGTCACCCCTATGGGATATGTGAAGAAATTCACATATAGAAAACCATGCAAATTGGGGGTAACACAATAATGATTGTATTACAGACCAAGGGGTTAGCTCAACCAATTGTCACCGATTTTATTAGGCATTTAGCTAATTCTGTGTTGATAGGCCCACTCTACCAAATGTGTAGGGCCAAACCAATGAGCAATTTACACGTGTAGCAATATTTGGAGAAACAAGGGTAGAAATTCTACTCCACCTCGAACTTCTAAATTTAAATAAGTTCTTACACTACCTCTATAGAAGTGCTTCCACTTGCTTCTACATAGGACAAATTGATCAAAGTACATCATGCATTCCAAGAAATCTAGGTGCAATTTTTAGAGCTATAAGAAAAATTGAAATTAGTGCTCACTTCAGAGGAATTTGAATTAGAAACACATGATAGTTTCAAATAAAATTTTGTAGTGGGTGAAGGCTAGGAAGAATGGGTTTTCGATCCTAGTTGGATCTAATTTTTAGATTTTGACATAAGAAGTGCATGAAAGGTTATAAAATTTGAGAGTGAGACTTGTATATTTTGTAAAAACAACAAGTTATTTGGTATTTATTGATGACTTTGTGCAAATATTCCATGACTAAGATGACAACTCTAACCAAGTGCATTGCTATAGCATTCTCGGATTAGCATCAATTCACACATACGCTAACACAAATTCAAGGGCATGCCAAGAAGAATTATTCAACATTTGTAGACATGTAGATATAGATTTTTTTGGTAACTCAACTCTATTACAAACTTAATCCCATGAAAGGTTGAACAACCATCAACCCCATCACTACCAAAATAATTGAAGGTCCTTTAATTATTGTTGCATTGCTACTAATTCAAGCAAGTATATAATTCTCACTTATATCACACTTCTTGTTTTATGATCCTACTCACATTATTGAATAGTAGCAAAATTTCAAACTAATTTGACATTAAATAGTGTACAAAATATTCTTTAACTCTGTCTTGTTCTTAAAAAAAACTTCAAACAAACACAAGTACTCCTATTAAGGACCACTCTTGAAGGGATGCCAAGAAGTCCTACAATTTGTACCTAAATGAATATGCAACAAACCTCTTCCAGGATTGTTTCAGTGAACCAACACAAATTGCATTTTGTTCCTCTTTTGTTGTCATATCCCCCGCTTAATACCTAGACAAAAATGATTGGTAAACTTGTTATTTGATTTTATCATATTGATTGTACTACTAGTAGTTCCATATTTTTATCATATAAGGGGTTGTGCATCATATAATATTGTGTTAGTGCTTGTAATGCTAGTGCTTTCAATACTTGAAACCCTCTAAATGGAAATCATAGTCCAAAAAACATTCTGCAACAACAAACAATTACATATCATCAAAACCATACCATATATTGGGATCCTCATCATTGATAACAACCTATACCTCGTCCATTGGCCTCTTCATTGATCATCCAAGGATATATCAGTACTAGTACTTGGGAATATTTGTGGGTCCAGGTCCATCGACCATGTTGTTTTGCAATGCAACACCATCCAATTTTGATGAAACTGGCTAATCTAAGCTGTAAAACTAGGCAGAAATTTTAACATTCCTAATTAGTAATCAGTGGTTTTGACTTGAATGAAAGGTAGATTTTTATTAATTTCATGACAAGTTACTCCTACACCGAAAATCAACAACAAAAGGGTACATAGAGGGATTGGTTCTCTTTATTAAATTCCAATCCCATACCCTCATACATGATAGAATTTAGTCTTAAAATATTACAAACCCAACAATCCTAAAATGTTGAAACCCCGAAAACTGTTAATTCTGTTGAATTCTTAATGAGATATCAAATTCTATTTTCATCATATGAAGTTAGATGAGGTTGAATCCACTCTTAAACATCCTGTATTTATGAATGGCCATCTTCAAATTTTAAGCAAAAGGAAATATAAAGAATAATATCAGCTTTTACCTTGATAATTTAATATTGTCGGTTACTACAACAGCGATAGTGACCCAAAACATAATGACCCAAAAAATTCAAATTTCAAGCTTATATTGGCCTTTTTTTCAAAGCCAAGGTGAATTTTGGAGAATTTTCGGTTAAGAAAAAAGAGAGTGGCTAAAGTCTAAATAAATAGTAGCTCTCACAATTGTTTGGGAATGGTTGGATTGATAGGAGATTCCCCTCATCCTAGTTGATAATCTGTTGGGATGAGGAAGTCAAGGGGAAATATTATGTGAGGTTTCCATCCTTAGTTACTTCAATCTTCATATACTTTGTTATTTCAACCTTATTCTTTTAGATATGATTTATAAGAAAAATTTTATGATCAGTTTTGCATGCTGGTTTATCACATAAAACTAAGAGAAATTTGATCCTAGGTCTGCCCTATGGGAAACAACACCATCCCGCAGTAAACACAAAATCTATCTTTATTCCTTCCCTGAGGGGAAACCAGGTTGTAAAATAGTGTTTGAGTGTTTTTAGTGACTATGTTAAGCATATGACTATGCATGTACCACTTTTACAACATAATAAAATAAGTTCTAGCACTAGTCTTACTAAACTCTAACAATCTACGACAATAATTGAAACCTAGAACCATAACCTAAATCCTATTCTTTCTTGATGTCATCATCTGATGGAATGAAGGATGGAGAACTCGGGGATTGTCCATCACCAAAAATCGATTTGAGGTTGATTCCCATATCTTCTGCATTTCTGTTAAGCTTGTTATTGGTAGCCTTTGTCCTTGTTTCTAGATTGTGGAGCTCTTCTTCGAGGGAATCCTACTGCATTAAAATTTGGAATTAGATTTCCCTCTATCCAAAAGGGATTTCCCATTACAGTATGCATTAACCAGTAAAATTCAATGCTACACTGGAATAGAGTCACCTTGGTTGAGGTGTTACCTGGGTCTTTGACCCTATTCTGGAACTCAGAAAAATTATTCTCATTGCTAATGAAACCATGTTATACATTGGCTTCATCTTCAACCAATTTAATGTTTTTATGCATTACCTATGGAATTGTTTCTTTGTAATTCTTTATTTCTTTGACCGCATTCTTCATGGAATTAGTCACATGCGATCCTTCATGTTCCTTTCATTGGAATCATTAAACCAGGCCCGATATAGGATGTTGATGGACTATGCTGGATGGAGAGATGATTCCTTCTTCTTGTGTCAACCAACTTCCACACCACTTCTCTCCCCATGTTTACCCACCATTGAGTCAAGTGTCTTTTACCATGCAACCTCTCCGTTAAATTGCAATCCTATTCCATTAACCCAGGCTTCATAGTTTGATTTATTGGTTTCCAACTCTACTGTAGGTCCTTTAGCTCAACCTACATTGGCTTGTCTCTGGAGTTGACACCTGGCATGGGGAAGTTGTGGTATATGTTAGCACGTGTTTGTTTTTCATATTTTCTTGTGTATTTTGATTTTATTTCACTAAACGTCTATTGTCAAGCGATCCATTCATGTTGTAAGTGATATTTGATATGTAAATTTAAATTGAGTTTCGATCATCCTAGTAAGTAGGAGAGGGACTGTTAACCCAAAAATCCCCCACATAGCTCTCTATGGCCTACACCACCCAAGGACACCATCTCACAACCCCCATATCACTCCATCAAACCTTCCATTAGACCCCCACACCTCCAAAAGAGCCCAAGGATGAAGAAAAGGGCTAAAAACCCCAAAAAAGAGCCCAAAATAGCCCCCTAGGAGCTAAAGCCCTAAAAAAGGGGCTAAACCCTAAAAGGGGCTAAAGTTAGAGCGAAAGGGGCTGAAGGCCCAAAAAAGGGGCTAAATCCCTGACCAAGGGCTTAAAACCATAAAATCCCTTAGAAAAACTATAAAAGGAGGGTGGGGGGTCACTCTCAAAACACTCCTCCCTTGCCTATTGTTATGCTGCCCATGGATGCTTTGAGACCTTTGCCTCTCAAACCACCCACATTCCCTCTCCTCCACATCCATTCCCATTTGAGCCATTACTCCCCCAACCAAGAGAGAGAGGCTTCCAGGAGCTAGGGCATGGTGGCCCATTTCCACCCAATAGAGGTATAATGTTTCTTTACATGTTTGTTTAGTTGTTTTTGCTTTCTGACCTTGTTTTCTAGTTGCAGGTTTTATTATTGACATTGTTTGCAGGTTTCTCCATGGTAGCTTAGGTTTGTTTTGCAGGGTTAAGGAGGTGTAACCCTAACCCATTTTCTATAGAGGGGTTCACAAAGCTTCATCCCCACTTCTTCTTTTTGCTCTTGCTATAAGATCTAGTTTACAGTTGTTTCCATTTGCTTATTCTTGTTTAGATTAGCTTAGTTTAATTTGTTGTTCTGTTTATGCATTTCAATTTCGTTTTTCTTGTTTTCCAACAGCAGGAACCTACCCTTGTGCCCTATAGGCACAAGGAAGACATTCATGGTCCGGTAGTGAGGAGAAATCCTAACTACAGCTTTGGTGACCATACCAGGTTGATCCCATAGGATCCTTGGTCCAAAAATTTCAAGTTTTCAAGTTTTTTTCAATTTTACCCTAGTTTTCAGAAATCTTATGTTAGATATGTCTTAAATCTTGTTTATTTCCTATTTTAGTCAGTTCTGAAGCCTCTAATAGGCCAAGCTGAGTCAGAATGACCCCAGTACTAGTTACTATCGGCCAGATTTGACCCTGTCTCACCAAAAAACCCCTTTCCGGAGTAGGGCGCTCTTATCGACGCAAAAGGTGAGCCTGGGGCGCTCTTAATGAGAAAACAGGTGCACCCAAGGTGCACTTAATCCCCATACAGGAGCGAATTCAGCCCAAAAACTCATGTTGCGGCTATTTTGCATTCTGTGCGACCCCCTTGCTTAGTTATGAAAAAATCTCGTGGCCCCCTTGCTAGATTTGGTCAGAAATGTGCAGCCTGTCACACAGAAGTTGAATTTAAGTTTAATTGATAGTAATTTTCAGTTTCAGAGGACTGTTAGCATGGCTCAGCCGCCTCTGTCCACCATTGCAGGTCATTTTTAGTTTCAGTTTGTATTTTATGTAAATAATTTCATGAACAATGTGTAAATGTTAAATGAACCATTAAGGCTTAATAAAATGAACTAGTCTAACTAAAAATAACTTAAAAATAACCATCTTGCTTCCCCATTCCTCCTCTACCCAGTCATCACCCTTCGGGGTATTCTGGGATACGACGAAGGGCAAGCTCGTATAGATCTAGGCACTCCATGATATTTTTCCCAAACCACTAAAACTAGGTGACCTAGAAGATAGAGGGGGTAGAGAAGGAGGGCTTCTCATGGCACTAAGCGTCCTCCCTGCTAACCAACCTAGCATCCGGGAGGTGACATGAGGATCTACGGATGGGCTTAGTCCCATTGTGTTAAGAGCCCAACACCTTCTCTTGGTTGAAGAAGAATATCACTATGAGGTAGACATTTAGTTAGGCCAACAATCCAGGGTTAATCACTGTACTTGTTTTCAAATTTTTGTTTATACTTGCATACAAAACCATGATATGAACTCTACCATGAATTCATAAACCATATTGTAGCAACCAAATACCAGAACAAACAAGCAAACCAACACACCATACCAAATAATTAACCCAACTCAGTTCATGACACTGAGTAAGCCTTAAAATTTACGATATTTACACTAAGTTCAATCAATTCTGTAGTATTTGAGGACATAAGTCCCTGACTGCTTTAACTGTGTGAAGTACTTGGGCTTCGCCCAGAAACTTATTGTGAGGAGTACCACAGGAACCCCAAAGTAGTTGGCCACTAAGAGGAATTGCCAAGCGAAATAGGCAACAACCCCTTTCGATTGAGTAGAAGCACCGGTGAGGAACAAGCCAAGCGCTGTCTTCTGGTAGTCTTGGTGTCCGAGAGACCACCTTTAACCAATAGGAAGCCATTGAAACCGGGGTCCAAATCTCATACCCACCAGTTTCATACACAAAAGTGAACAAAATTGATCCTCTTCCTCATGCTTAAGAGGCGAACCACCACCATTTGGAAAACTTGATCGGCACTGTTGAAGCTGCTCTCAGTGATCTCCCACACCATTAGAGGGCCACATAGCTTCTGATTCTGATTTAGAACCATATCAGTCTAAACTAGACCTTCACACTGCACCATCATGGCCCATGGCTAGTGAAAAATTGGATCCATTTTTTGGCCTAACCTTAGCAAGTGGACCCATGTCCACATCACAACCTGTCACCCACAACTTGGCAAGTGGTCCAAGCACATTCATGCATATTTTCATTAGCCAATTGCCACCACCCACAGTGACCAGCCAAGCTGGCCCAGTGGTAACATATGGGGGCAGTGGCCCCTCCACACACACTGCCACTCCGGCCACACTAGGGGGCAGTGCACCATCCACCTACATTGCCCCTACTGTCATACATGGGGGAAATGCCCCCTCCACCCATACCTCCCCCCACACAACACTTGGGGGCATTGGCCCATCCGCAATGGTGCCACCACAAGCACCCCCAGCCATGCAGATGCATTATGCACCTGCAAACCCCACCCCCATTGCAGGCCCATCCCACATCAACTTGGGGTCAAATCTGCCCTTTGTGGCTTGTCTGAACTTGCCTGACTTGGCTATATTAACGAATGCTCCCATCCTCCACCAAGCTTTCTGGCCACCCATGCCAACTAAACTGCCATCAGACATCCCAAAGTTTGAAGGCAAAGCCGAGGAATGTCCCCAAAATCACATAATGACTTTCCATCTATGGTGCTCATCCAACAACATCGTAGAGAACTCCATCAGGCTGAGGCTATTCCAACGCACCCTTATAGGTGCCACAACCAAGTGGTACATTGAGCTACCACAAGCCAAGTACCCCGACTTCAACTCCTTAGCCTTTATTTTCCTACAGTATTTCCAACTCCCTGTCAGATATGATGAGGGAGTGGAGATCTTGTTATCCTGTCGCCAAAGCATCGCCACTCACATAACTGACCATATCCATGAGTGGCGGTGATGTCGTAGCTTATGCAAAATCCAACTAGACGACATGATCTTCTTGGATTGGTTCCTTAAGACTTTGCTCCTGCCCATTGCAAAGGACGTTGCATCTGAACGTCCCCAATCTAAAGAAGAGGCCATACTGAAGGCCCAACAATTTGATCTCATTTATGCCCAGTCTAGATACCTGTACACCGTCATTCCAGATGCTCCCCATCCAATTACCTCCTACCGCGACGCACTGGGGGAATCCCACCCTGCAGATGGCATCATAGGGTTAGTCTCCCAAAAACCACAACCTCGACCGACACCACCTGCCGTTATGCCACAACCAAGCAACACTGCTAATGTTGCTTACGAAAACCAAGCTACGGACTATGCTAGAATGATGTCTTAGTCTGGAGCGACAACTTCTTATGCAAAACGTGCGCCACCTCACCAGGCTCAGGCCATGACTTGGCCAACACAACGGTATGTGGTAAAAATTCCCACATTCATGGAACCACCACCTCCACATATCTACTATGCATCGCCAGTGCAACCAATTCAAGCTCCCGCCCCAGATCCACCTGCTCCGTTGGGACAAGTGTTCACACAGCAAAACCGTCCCAACCAGCCTAGCCCCAACAATCAACAAGGGAAAGCTAGAAACAACCGGCCCCACAACCAAGGCAATAACCAACTGCAGGGAGGCGGTCAACAACTAAACCCTCCCAATAATGTCGCGGCTAACCGACTAGCCCAAAACCCCCCACGACAGAATGCACCAACACACAACACTCCGTTGTGCACAAACCAACCATGTACGCTCTGTGATGTTTATGGCCATTACACATTCGAGTGTCCCTTCATGGGTTGAGATAAGCAGGCCATTCAGAATGAATCCCAACATGATGCCAATGCTACAAACCAAGCACAACCCAACCTGACACCTCAAGGACCTCCCCCCATGGTGCTTCAAAACCCACTTCCAGTCCAAATATTGGTGGCAACTAGTCCCCCTCCCTAAGCCAATCCCAATTCTCTGGGGGCACCTTCCACGGCCGAAATAGGTGTTCACCACCTGCTAGACATGACCACTAAAGAGGTTAATTTACAAACTCAAATAAATCAGTACAGTACCATCACCAAACCTGTTGAATCATCAGCAGCATCCACATCTAAGACACTCAAGCTGCCTCTTCAGTTACCCCAAATCCTACGACCCCCCATATGTAGAGTTGCCAATAACGCCACAGCTAGAGCTGCAGTCAGCTATAGCATTATGGACGATTTGGACCAAACGCCAAATTCCATGTTTGCTCTTGAGGTAGTTAAAACGTGCCCAACACAGCAGAAAGACTTACTAGCCGCTCTAGGGGCAGTAGACCCCTCCGACTCTAAGTTGATCACATTTGACATGGAGAACAGAGAGCCGCGCATGCCCTCCACTATTGCCTTCCAAATCCCGGTGTCCATCTGAAACTTGGTTGTGCACCGATTTATAGTGGATGAAGGGGGATCCACGTGCATCATGTCTACCTTGGTTTGGTAGAAGCTTGGATCACCAATTCTACAACCATCCTCCACGACTCTGCGAGCCTATGATGGACACCCCACTAAAGCCCAAGGAATCCTCCCCCATGTCCCCATCACGTTAGCTGGGAAGACAGTCTTGATTAGCATCAAAGTCGTCAATGCTCAACTGGACTACAACCTCCTCCTCGGGAGGAGTTACATGTGCGCCATGAGAGCCATCGTGTCAACTTTCTTCCACCTCATGATGTTACCCCACGAAGGGAAGATTGTGACGGTTGACCAGCTCACCTACCATGATCCACAAGGGTTAATAGTGCCTGCCAATGTTATCCCTACCATCACCACCATTGAGCCGCAAGGGGAGACCGCACGCGCTAATGTCATCCCTACAACCAACACTATGGTTGAAAACACACCAGCCTCCCCACCATTGAATGTGGGCCCTGGGTTGTTTACCGATCCCACCATGACGACTCCTTTCCCGTTGGTGTCACCACCACTGACACAAAAGAAAACTACGGACTTGTGCATGGTCTCATCAAGCACCGTAGCCGCAGCCACAACCACAACATCATCTGCAGGCGCAACGCCAACAACAACCGCAACATCACCTGCAACAGTAGCATTACATGCATCCACAACCATAACCTCACCCCTACATGCAACCAGCTGGGTGTTATGTGGGCTCATCTGCAGTCCATACAATTCCCTTCCTCTTTCCCCCACCTGGTGTCATGAGTAAGCCGGTCATGGCCACCTTAAGCCTACCCAACTTTACGTTGGGGATCCCGGTGTGGTATCTCAATCCACCAGCTCAACCAGCAATGCCCTAGGTTGTTTTATCCCCGGTGCAACCTATTGCGGTTGAGCCTCACCCCCCACCCGGTCCGCATAAGCCAACTGCCACACCAACACTTGCACCGCTCCAACCCAAAAGGGATAGGGGAAAGAACACCAAAGCCATCGCAGAACCACGACAAGTTACATCGTGTGCCGTCTGCAAACAACAGGGCCATCCAACTCAGAATTGCTTTGAAACCCAGTGATCCATGCGCATCTGGATGCCATGGATACGAACAAAAACATCACCATGTTTGAACTCCCAACCTCGCCAGTATTCAGGAACAAGGCATTGAGGACAAACCATGCTTGCGCCCTTTGCGGCTTGTATGAAAATTACTCCCACCATTGCCAATACCTACCCAAATTTTGAATGGCTCTCGCTGAACTCCATCAACATTCCCTTGAGTCTGAGATCACCTTGATCAAAGACGTTCACTTGCCACCGCCTTCTTCAGACACCATGTCCATCTACATGATGTCCAGTTCCACCGACCCACTCATCTCCTCCTCCGTCGATGGTCCGTTATACCTATCTCTTCATTAATTCAGCAACGATGAGGAGATACTTGAAGCTCTGACCACCCCGAAATACCCATGGGATGACATGCACCATCGCTCATTCTTCCTCCTGGAAGAACTTGTGTCACAGTCCAACCAGTTTTCTGTGGAGACCAAAGATTTCATCCAAGGGAAGGTCAACTGGTTCAAGAACCCAATCCCAGCACCTGATGCCTTTGAAGAAGGGAACATGGTGATCATTTCGCCAACCATAAAAATCGACATCTCAACCAACTCTGAGATCATTGAATAAATCATGCTGGGGGCATCTTTCTCCTCGAAAGAGTCGATCCCTACACTGCTCTCTTCCAAGAATTCCATGACATCTTCGCCTGGTCATACACTGAAATTCCCGGCTTAGATCCATCCATCATGGAACACCACATCGACACATGGCCTGATGTGGCACCCGTCCGCCAGAAGCAATGACCCATCCATCCATCCAAAGTGGCTACGGTGAAAGCCAAGATAGAGAAGCTGCACACAACTAGCTTCATTTATCCCATTGCATACACAACTTGGGTTTCTAATCCTGTTCCCGTGAATAAAAAATAGGGTACCATTCGCGTTTGCATAGACTTCTACGATCTTAATGGGGCATGTCCCAAAGACAACTTCCCCACCCCATTCATCGACCAGATCATCAATGCATGTGCCGGACATGAAGCCTTCTCCTTCATGGACTGATTTTTCAGCTACAACCAAATCCAAATCCAGAAAGAAGACCGTTACAAAATGGCATTCACAACCCCATGGGGCACATTTGCCTACTGATTCATGCCCTTTGGCCTCAAAAATGTTGGAGCCACCTTTCAGCGTGCCATGACGCACTGCTTCCATGATCTCGTGCACATCATGTTGTTTTTTTTCGACAACCTCATTGCGCGGTCACAAAACCACACACAAAACATAGATGACTTGCGACAAGTCCTAATGCGATGTTGCCAGTACAAGATCCGCTTGAACCCCTCCAAGTGTGTTTTTTGTGTCCCCATGGGCCGTCTCTAAGGATTCATCATGTCACACAAAGGAATGACCGCTGATCCTGGGAAATTCCAAACGACTTTCCCCCTAACGTCACCCCTTTGAGTGACAACGTTCTAAATTGTATTATAGTCTTTCCATTTTTTGTTTTACACATTTTTCCCGATTGAGTCTTATGTATTGTTTCCTCTCATTGCTTCAGATGGAGCACACCTCAGATCGGTATATGGGATTTGCAGATGGAGCAAGCAAATGGTACTCGAACCTTGCCTCAGCTGCATGGGTAATCTACTCCCCATCGCACGAGCTGATCCACATCGATGGAATATGTGTAGGCACTGCAACCAATAACCAGGTGGAGTATGATGGTGTCAATGGCCTCTTGGACGCCGCTCTACAATTAGGAATTCATCATCTCGATGTCTTCTTAGACTCCCAGCTGCTTGTTTCTCACTTGAACAACCACTACCGAGTTCGCGATCCCTGCCTTTTTAGAAAGTACTTGCGCACTAAACACATGGTCAGAACATTTGAATCCATCAAATTCACACATGTTCCCAGGAACCTCAATAGTGTCGTAGATCAAATGGCTAATGATATCCTAAATTGGCACATCCATTACGGTATATAGGAAACATACAACCATAACATAATGCATAATCATGTCTAAAAATACACACACAGTGTAATAATACATCACATAGGCATTTGCATTCCATAGCATAATAAAAAAGACTCACATAATGAAACCACAAAAGTGCATCCACGTGCATCAAAAATATATATAGATATAAATCCATAAGTCGCATGTCCACAACATGTCCAATACAAAAACGAGAAGCCACAAAGCTTTCTCAATAGGATATACATGAGCGACACAAAAACCCCTAAGTGCACCAATGCACTAGGAACAACCCGACAAGGCTACTAATCTGACTCAGACCCATCATCTGACTCGGCCTCATCATCTTCCGAAGAGGATGCATCCTTTGCAAGAAGACCACCTCTCTCCATCTGGTGAAAGTGCTCACAAGCCACTACCATATTCCTCATCACGCCCATCAACTCAGGAGGAATATTATGAATCACAACAATAAAATTGGTACTCAGATGCTGCCGGCCAATATCTGACACCTTAGTAGCAAGCTCATCCAGATACGGCACCAATCCATCCATGTCTCGCTGTCGCCTACAGGAGCTCCCAAAAGGGGCTGTCGTAGGAGGCACGGTAACAACCCACCTCCGATGCCCAGGTGGTGGCCGAGGACCAACATCTGCACATACAAGCAAGGACACCATCAGTCCACATACATCAATATGAAACTCACTAACTAGCTCAACTATACTATGCATAAATATCAACATAAAAACATCAAGCAAACATACCAGCTAGTCGCCATGCTTGACCAGGAGGTCGGGGCATCTCAGGGTCTCCTCGAAAATCCATACCCACATACGGGTACTCCTTGATCACCACAGGAAGCTGAAGCCACTGCTCTAGCAACTCCTCTGTAAAAAAGTGGCCCACTCTACCGCCACCCTCGTGAATAATCATCTGGCACCACCTATACATCCTCGGCTTTCGCGGACCACTGTCATGTACAGCCTGATGAGGACGAAGTGTAGGTACTTTCTCAAAGAAGAAATCACATAGAAAGGAGCCAAAGCAAAAACCAGTGCTAGTAGTCTTCGACTTGTTCAGCTAATGCTGAACAAACTGCAAGTACATCTGGCCCCATGCATAATATGTGCCACATATGGCACGCTCTACTAGCTACAGCTGACCACCAGAAATCTTGTGGCTCCACATGGAACCCAAGATACATTGTGGTAAAGTCCCCATCGCCCATGTGGACAACTCCTTGATGTCACACATTAGGATGTAGGAGTCATGCACATACGATGTAGCATAACAATATCGATCGCATAGATCCTCCAGTGTCTCCCCCTACGATAGTATAGGTTCCAGGTCACCAAATACTCCCAATATTGGGAGCCCAGTAATGAAATACACATCCTCCATCGTAATCTCAATGCATTGGCCCTGGAAGAGGAACACCTCCTTAGCAACATCCCAGAAACCTATGAGTGTTTTCATCAACAAATGCAAACTCTGTATAAGTGGTATCCTCATAAATTTCAGCAACTCACAGCGAGCTAGTGTATCTATAACACCCCTATCATGCAATTATGCATCTCTGAATGGCTTACAGTCTCTCTCCCTCCATTTGATCTCCACCATCCTGCACAAAGCAAGAACCCTGATGTCAGACATCCCCACCATCAAAAAACCACCCAAAAGAGGCTAGGGCGCACCTATTTGGGAAGAAGGAGTGCCCAAGGCTCTCATAATTGTCCAGTAGGTGTACCTACGGCACACCTTTCCCTTCGAAATGAGCGACCTGGCCCACAAGAAACCCCAAACAGCTCATGGGGGGCCTCCAGGTAGTCAAATTCAGTAAATAAGCCATCAAAATGAAGAGGTTTAGTGAGAGCTTTTACTTGCAAGTCGTGGCTCACGAAACCGTCGGTTAGATGAAGAGAAATCAGCAAATGAAGAATTAGGGCCCACCTCTCCAACTCCAAAATGAACAGTGACAATGACACTTCACCATGTGGACCCTCCCCTTTTATAGGCCCCATTTGACCTAATTTCTTTCGATCGAGACAACAGGACCATGCAGACTCCATTTGAGACGCCGTTTGCGCCACTGGTTTCAGAACTCCACCCTTTATATATTTATGAGACCATTGTCTCATGTTTAATTAGTCAAATTTGGTACCATTTCCCATAAGTCACCTCAATTCATGAGCCATGACATGACGATGCGAGTGTCTATGGAACGGTACTCATATCACACTTCCTGACTGCTACTCATGCAAGCTGTCGGGCCGCCGCCCATTAAGGACTGTAATTTTAGCTTTTATTTTGTATTTTTAGCATATAGTCGTCTTTTCCATTCCCCACACCTTACGCGGACCTCTGAACCACTGTCCACAAAACCATTTATTTTTCTTACATATATTTGGCATATAAGTGCCTCCGGACTTGTACTCACATTACATGTAGTTAAGCTCATCCACCACAACACACACACACACACTCTCCTGACCTCTGTCCAAGAGCCACTTCGGTTTGCATGCCTCTACTGCACCGATTTGCAGGCCTCTGCCACGATCTATCCCACACATGTATTGGTATGTTTGAGAGCCTTCTGCTCCATCCATACTGCGTGGATGACCTTTGGACCTCTGTCCACCATCCCGAAATGGGACACCGCTCGTGCCACCGCAGTCGGTTGACCACATTGGAGTTTTGTTTAAGCTCTTTTTTGAATCCTTAAAACAATGAAAAAATCATCGAGCATAGTTGCTTCCTTACCCACTCGCTAAAGTATAGGAAAGGGAGTCTACATCGTCTCGTTTACCTCCTTTTGCGGCCATGTAGACCATCAATTGAAAAGGATCTCCTTGGTGCACGCAAGCCAAGACCGTACCCCTCTGCATACTTTTATGCTTTCTTGGGCAAAGGGGCCGCATTTTACGAAAAATCCCACCATCGGTTGTCGTTAAGATCTTTTCCAGCCGTCTCAACAAGAAAATATTACCGAGCAAACTTGGTTTTGTTCATGCTCATAAAATTATTTGAATGACTGTCCATCCAGTATAGGTTTAACCTTTTCCAGCTTGATTGGAATACCAACGATAAATAAGTCTCTCATCCCCTCCAGGATGGGCGAGCTCTCGTATGTATACTTTTATCCTTTTTCGGGCACATGAGACTACCAACAAAAAATATCCCCCACTGGAGTCTTCTTCGTGCTTTCAGACTCTCTAAAATTGAAAGCACCAATGAGCATTTACCTTCTCGAGCTCACCAAAAATCCATGAGATCGTACCACAACAGTGTCCCTAGACACCACCCCATAGAAAATAGTTTGGCAGCATTTCCACATTGGGTCACCTTTGTTCGAAGTACTCTGCAATGTGTCTTCCTTGGATCCCATCAGTATCAAAAGTGTCCACCTCCTCCAAGTATTTCCCATCTACAGCGACATTCTCGATATTATAGCTATGATCCCATTCCCATGAGTCAGCTTCATTTGCTACCTGGTCTTCCCTGCCGTCATACTCTGAAAAAAGCAATTTTGAGTCTCCCACTACCCCCCTACCCCTATTCAGTTCCTTCCCTTCCCTCCCATCCCCCCCCCAATTCAGTGAGTTAGTCCGCAGATTGCTTCACACCTTTCAGTTATCCACCTCACGCTCCTGGTCAAGGAAACATCATTTCCTTGACTAGGGGCAGGTCTCCCTCTGTGGACGCCAACACACATATTCCAGAGGATAGACCCAAAGGTCCCTGTACCTTGGTTTCATTAACATCATTGATGAGTTCCTTGGACCACTTAAGAGGAGTCCTTAGTGCCTCTTGGGATGGTTGTTTCTCACGTGCTCGACTTCAACTCCATCATCGCAACGTTGAGATTTGTACAAGGTTTGTTCCACACAATACTTGGTCGAAGACCTCGGATGTCACCTGACTCTAGCACATTGGTGAGTCCACTCGAGAGACCTAAACAGGTTATGTCCCTTGTGATTTTCAGGTTGCGTTGGAGACAGTGTTCAAAAACCCCAGCAGTGCTTCGATATACCTTTATGATTGATACAACATACTTGTACCATAGAGACTCTGACTCTCAATCAGTGAGTCCACATAGCTATGTAACAGATCCAGTAGACCGTCAGCCATGAAGATATAGCATTCCATGAGAATTCCATGGGTCCAATGTACTAGATCAATATTTTATTCAACCTCACATAGAGGCAACCAGCATTGTAACATCAGTTGTATATGATCGGCTCTTGTATTTTAGAGCATAGATCAAATTATTCTTTTGACATTGTCACGAGCATGGGAATTCCCACCTCGTCCATATACATGTCACACATTTATTGTATCTCACCCATTGATGGGAACCAAATTAATACAAAAACCAAAATCCACCATGGCCTAGCCCCGGAAGCACCACCTCTATACAGTAAATCCTATGATGTCCATCGGCCATACTTTGAGCATCTGCCCTCACACATCAGGGGGCAATCTGTTAACCCAAAAATCCCCCACATAGCTCTCTATGGCCT
This sequence comes from Pseudotsuga menziesii, assembly GCA_001517045.1. NCBI lineage: Eukaryota > Viridiplantae > Streptophyta > Pinopsida > Pinales > Pinaceae > Pseudotsuga > Pseudotsuga menziesii. Next base: position 76,780 of record LPNX010166562.1, read on the forward strand.
ACACCACCCAAGGACACCATCTCACAACCCCCATATCACTCCATCCGACCTTCCATTAGACCCCCACACCTCCAAAAGAGCCCAAGGATGAATAAAAGGGCTAAAAACCCCCAAAAAGAGCCCAAAATAGTCCCCTAGGAGCTAAAGCCCTACAAAAGGGGTGAAAACCCTAAAAGGGGCTAAAGTTAGGGCTGAAGGGGCTAAAGCCCTAACCAAGGGCTTAAAACCCTAAAATACCTTGGAAAAACTATAAAAGGAGGGTGGGGGGTCACTCTCAAAACACTCCTCCCTTGCCTATTGTTATGTTTCCCGTGGATGCTTTGAGACCTTTGCCTCTCAAACCACCCACATTCCCTCTCCTCCACATCCATTCCCATTTGAGCCATTTCTCCCCCAACCAAGAGAGAGAGGCTTCCAGGAGCTAGGGCATGGTGGCCCATTTCCACCCAATAGAGGTATAATGTTTCTTTACATGTTTGTTTAGTTTTTTTTTCTTGCTAACCTTGTTTTCTAGTTGCAGGTTTTATTATTGACATTGTTTGTAGGTTTCTTCATGGCAGCTTCAGTTTGTTTTGTAGGGTTAAGGAGGCGGAACCCTAACCCGTTTTCTGTAGAGGGGTTCACAAAGCTTCATCCCCACTTCTTCTTTCTTCTCTTGCTATTAGATCTAGTTTACAGTTGTTTCCATTTGCTAATTCTTGTTTATATTAGCTTAGTTTAATTTGTTGTTTTGTTTACTTGCATTTCAATTTTGTTTTTCTTGTTTTCCAACAGCAGGAACCTACCCTTGTGCCCTATGGGCACAAGGGATCCATTCCTGCTCCTACAGTGAGGAGAAATCCTCACTACAGGGATAATACTATGTCCGAGTCAATATGAAAATTAAGAAGAAGATGAGTTGTTTTCATTCACCAGGTGAGCTTGATTTATCATTGTCTGTTTGTGTTTTTAGTTACCTATACAATAAGCCAAAGACCCCTGCAATCCAACAGACATATCAGAAGGCACTCAACAATTAAATTCCATTTAATAGTGCACTAATTATGATCACCAAATTCAATAATACATAATTAATGACGAACCTGCAAGTCATTCACAAACCCAGTATTTATGCTTCCAAACTAAAATGAAAATGGTTGCTCATATATAGGTCTGGGAACCTCAAAAGCATCTATACCACCAAGTTATATGAGCATTATAGTTGTTAAATTTAGCGAAAATTTGTTAATAATGCTACATATTCTCATGTTAACTAATGTGACACCTTCTACAGGTAGTTTGAGAATATTCCACTAAAATATTTTTGTCTGCCTGTTAGGACTTTTAAAATTAAACATGAGTACATACGCGACTATTCCAGGAAAACCCGCGTGTACATGCGACTGTGAAAGCAAAAACCGTGTATAGGAATAAAAATATAGGAAAATAAGGTAAATGGACAAGCTAAGACAAAATTTACTCCTACAGGACACTACTAGGAAATCATGCCCCCAGACCTGACACATAAATAGAGAAATCAAGCACATTGAATGCCGAAAAACCCCCAAACAACTAGGAACCTCCCCAGTGGAGTCGCCAATTTTGTTACAGAGAAAACTTCCTATGGGCCCTTGGGGTGTACCACAACAGACAAAAATCATAGAAATCAATCCCTTCCCAATATGTAAGAGAAATAAAAAATCTAACACTAAAGGATCTCAAATCATACCTTATTCCAGATGGTTGAAGTAGATCCTCGTTGAGCTTTTTCCAATCCCGCTTGCTTTAGCAATTTACTCTCAACAAAAGTAAACAAGGAAAGCATGCTATATAATATAGTGTTAGGCCTAATCTAACATATATAATCAATAATGCATAAGCAATTAAAGGCATCCATGGATTCAATATTCATTTAAATGCACATCATTGGACAAGAAAAGATATTTCTATTAATAAAATTAGAGATTACATAAGTGACAACCTGTGTTGGCACATCTATGAACCAGAGAAACTAAGTCCTCCACCACCTCAATCCTCCATCTCCTGATAGCAAGCTCACAAGAAAAGGAAAGATTGGGAAGAACACAAAGTGCTCCAAGGGACAAAGGGATGCAGGATCAAGTATAAGTAAGCTATGACAACAATGGACTATATTTTTCTTGCTCTTCAATTCCTCTCCTTCAATGTATCCAAGGGGTTCCTTATATAGTGCTTCAATGGGGTAATGGAAGGTCAAATCCAAGTGATCTCGAGGCATATTGAAGGCCAAGAGACAAGTGACTCAGATCCACATCAAGGAAAACTCCAAAAATATTTGGACTTATGCACACATCCCGATGTACACGGGTTTAAGGGTAATATCTGCGTATATACGCGAGAAAGGGATTAAAAGTTGTGTACAACAAATAATAGGTGTTTTTAGGGATGATATTGGAAACATAAAAGGTACAATAATGGTCTATGGGGTCCAAAGAGTCCGTAGAAGGACATGGAAGGCCATAAAAGTGTGATCAACCATGTGTGGTAAAATCAACTGTAACAATGGTCTAATGTCAGTTAGTATGTATCAAGCTTCTTACAAGATGATGATAAAGAGTAGCATCAACATGAGGAGTGGTACACTCAACAATTAACTTTACACCAGACTGATCTAGCATATCGAAGATTATTCTAACATGGTATCAAAGTGAGAAAGAGGCAAGATAACACTAGATATATGTGGTTCACCTAATTGGGATTGTCCACGGGAAGGTTGTCTTCTATTATCTCCAAAACATCTCCTTCAATCTTACAAAGAGAGAACTAATTTTACCATGAAATGATATGATGAGATATTATATATAAAGAGACTCCCTTGACCCTATTATATACCCAGAGATGTGGAGGAATTACTCTCACATATTGCAAGTGGGTAATATAATTCTCCAAAATAACACCTCTTTATATAACAATGGATATAAAGAGTATACTTTACCATAATAGATATGGGATATAATGCATTAATCTTTTACATAATATTGTCGACAACTTTTGACATAATACAAAGACATTATTACCTTCTAAGGAATGTAATATATTCCAACATTTGGTAGCCAAAACACATTTTCCCTTTCACAAGAAATAAAAGCCAAAGTCATGGAGACAAGCCATCGATGAAGAATTTTTTTTTTGTCAATGTAGTGGTTGTAAAAGATATTTTTTCTTTGAGGAATATGTGAGGAAAAGATTATTTATTTCCAACTAGCTACCAAAAAAAGATGTCATGGGATAGGTATGTCTTTTCTCTTCCATCATTGTAGTGGTGAAAAGACTTTTCACTACCAATTGTAAACCATGTAACTATGAGATAAGTGTTTAACTGGAAGTACATGAGATTGAAAGAAAAACATTTATTATCTTAAACACATCAACATCAGAAAGGGTTTCAATTTTCAATATTGTTTAGAATTTAAACTTAGAATTTTAAGTGAAAAAGTTCATTAAACATTAAATACCATTTCGGTTGCATGTGTTATTTTCTTTAGAAGTATGCGAATGGGGTTATTACTATTCAATCCAAACTATAGCTGCAACTGAAAAGGGAAACATGTTATCAAAGGGCACTCATCACATAACATGTCCATCCAAAAATTGTATTTCCCACCAAAAACTTAGCCACAAATGTTAATTTCTAGCCAAAATTTTATCCCCCAAAAAATCTTTTCCATCGACATGTTGTCCCTTAAAATGATTTTATGGCCAACATGTCATCCCCAAATGATAATTTCTAGCCAAAACTATGAAATGTTTTGTCACAATTTTTGTCATAACTTTTATTTGAATAATATATAGTTGAAAGGTCATCTTGTTAATTCAAGCATTAAACATCCTCCAAGTGTTATGTGCCTATTCTAGGAATAAATTCTTACAAACATGACTAGAGATTCAATTAATATTTTTATATGATAATTCCTCATTAGTCATGTCCTTACATCAATGATGACTTAGTTTCACCCCATTTCAATGCTAAGTGTTGGAGAAAACCCACCAACAAAGCCTCGTCAATAGGGGTCCCCACTCTGTCGACGCCCAACGAGCACGATCTCCCTGAGCACCGGCCCAGACAGGTTTTAACCTACCCGGAATTACCTGTAGAGCGGATCAAGTATCACCCGAGATGTTCAAGGGAGAGCTATCAGAACCACTTTTTTCGTAGTAACGAGGAGGATTGAGGCATCAAAGATTTATCAGCTTAACTATTAGATATAGCAGAACCATTTCTTAGATATTGTAGGATTCATCACAGATCTATCTTTCTATCATAGGTCTAATAGATCGCATCATTCATACAATAGAAAATATAGGAAAATACATTGCAACAGTATTGCATTCCTCATAAAACAGAGCCATTGCAGCAAATAAAAACATGAAAAGTCATAGAATCGTATGCAAGAGGAACAAGGACAACAGTGATTGAGCTCAATATCTGTTGTATCATATTACTAAAAGATCCAAAACAACAATCTTCTTTCTCCACAGTAAGAGAAATATCAATCCATAGAGTCACTCATAAATCACCAAAAGGCTTAATCTCTTACTTCAGTCTTGTCTCATGCACATCTCATACACCTCTTTGTTCTATCTTTACAATTACAATTCTAATCTATATATAGGCATGCGCCTTTACATTCAAGGTCCACTTCTAACTAAATTCTAACTAATTTAACCACTAATGACATATATCCATAAAATATGGTCAACCGATACAAAAATATGCACAAAATATGCAAAAGCGGTTTATTTTATGCTCGCCACACTCGCTTTGACTTGCGCGGTGTCGCGTGAGCTTGCGCAACGTCCATGGTGTTGCGCTACTCACTTACCCAAACCCCTGCCAACAGGTCCCCACTCTGTCGATGCCCAACCAACGCGATCTCCCTGAGCACCGACCCAGACAGGTTTTACCCTGCTTGGAAACACCCACAGAGCGGATGAAGTCTCACCTGAGATGTTCGAGGGAGAGTTGTCAAAACTACATTTCTAGTAGTAAGGAGGAGGATCGAGGCATCAGAGATTTATAAGCTTAACTATCAGATCTAGCATAACCATTTATCAAGTATTGCATGATTCATCATAGATTTATCTTTTCTATTGCAGATCTAACATATCGCATCATTCAACTATTCATCATTTACACAATAGAAAATAAGGGAAAAGACATTGCAACAGTATTGGATTCCTCATAAAACAAAGCCATCGCAGCAAATAAAGACAGGAAAAGTTGTAGCAGCATATGCAAGAGGAATAAGGACAACGGTGATTGAGCTCAATATCCATCGTACCATATTACTAACAGATCCAAAACAACAGTCTTCTTTCTCCATAGAAAGAGAAATATCAATCCACAGAGTCACTCATAAATCACCAAAACACTTAATCTCTTACTTCAGTCTCATCTTGTGCACATCTCATACACCTCTTCATTCTATCTTTATAATTTCAATTCTAATCTATATATAGGATTGTGCATTTACATTCAAGGTCCACATCTAACTAACTTCTAACTTATTTAACTGCTAGTGATCCATATCCACAAAATATGGTCAACTGATACAAAAATATGCATAAAATATTCAGAGCAGTTTATTTTCTACCCGTCGCGCTCCCTTTGACTTGTGCGGTGTTGCGTGATCTTGCACAACCTTCATGGTGCTGCATAACTCACTTAACCAAACCCTTTCCAACATGCCCACACCACAGTCTTATGGCTCATCCTCAAGCCACGCCAGCTGGCCATGGTGTCTTTCACGATCCTAAAGAGTAGAAACCATCACATATGCATCAGTGTGTGACTGTTCCCAAATTTGCCGCAACTGCTTCCTTCAACGTCAACTGTAGTAGATCTTATCAACCTTCTGGATTTGTATAACGTACAATGACATCATGCTCTAACTTCTATAAATACTACATCGTGCTCCATTTGCAGTTTCCCTTTGAAAAGTGTCTGGCGGCTCAGTCTAGAGCCCCACATTTGGCCACTTGGTCCTTCTTTCCATCAGGATTATCCTGAATTAGTCCACTTGGTCCTTCATAGCATTTAGGCTTAGCCCGCATCTTCCCACTTGGTCCTTCCGAGCTCATATGGCGCTGCCTGAAGGACCCAGTGCCTTGTTCCTGCAGACTTAGTCAAGTGCGGCAGGAGCTCTGGTCCCATCCAGATTCCTCATGGTTGTTGGATTAGGCACCTCATACCGATTGGGATAAACATAGCTAAGGATCACTTCGCCAAATACCTCTATCTAAGCTGAACTAACTCGTGTACTCACAACTTGTTCATCAACCTCCGCTGGGATAGCATTCTCATGCATAGGTTTCCCTGTATCCAGGGAGGTCTGCATTTCCCCTTCGACCACCACTTCCTTACGTAGCAAAGCTTCCTTCAACAACCCAACCCAAATCTTCTGCAACTTTGCTTAGTGCAGTACTCCTAATGGGGTTCAGAGAGATACCAGTTCTTATCTTATAACACCAACTTCGACTGAGCTACCATCATGACTCACTCGAGTGCATCATTATGACTGGATCTTTCATGCGTGTGCTAAATACGTCGTCGATTATGTCATCCCGTCATTCAAATTTGATATTATTAACTTATGACATCAACCATGCTGTCGATTTTGCCACCCTTCCTTTCGAATCTGCTACCATTAACTTATGACATCAACCATGTCATCATTTCCTTATTTGATAGCCATAAAAGAGTATTGAAGTGACATCCGGTCGCGTAGTCTCCCGTATACTGTGAGCCATTCTGTCTATCCTGGGTAACCTCGTCCCTTTTTCATGTCATGGCTCGATCTTCATAGTGTATCCACCTGTGGAGGCACCATCTTTTCCTATCACACAACTTTGTCGCAGCCCTCTTCCCTCAACGTAGCCTCCTGCTGACACGCAACCTTTTGTTGGTCGTACCCCTTGCTTCAACGCAACCATTTTCCATGGCTAACTAGATATTTTCTGCTGACTCACTTACCTTTTAACCTAATGTGACCTCCCTTTGTGGGCCCACTGTACCTCTTGCTACCTATCTCTAACTGCTCTTTTTTTTGCGTAGTGCTTCAGACTGTGTGCCCTTCCACCCCTGTTTTATAGGGCTTCAAATGACTACCATTTACAATATTTGGCAACACCGCTCCATCTAACTGTTGCAACTGAAATGTACCCCCAGAAGTAATTGAATGAACAAGATATGGGCCTAAATAGTGCATTTGTAACTTACCTGGATGCTTTATGAACTTGTTGTTGTATAACAACACCAAATATCCTTGGGAAAATTGTTTATTTTTAATGTGGCGATCGTGCCACGCCTTCTGTCGATCCTTCTCAACACGCTGTTGGAAGCCCACGATGAAGCGGTCCTCTTCCAGTTGAAGCAGCTGCATTTCTCACTTCGCAAGTGCCTCTTCATTTCCCATACCGGTCGCTGCTCTTTGCACAAACTAGGAACAATGTACTCCATAGGAATAACCACTTGTTTCCCATATAGCAGTTTGAACGACATCTGCCCTGTGAGCCTCTTGCAAGTGGTGCGATATGCCCATAGTACCGCAGGAATATTTAAACCCTAGTCATCCCATTTAGCATTACATACGTTTATCATCGCGGTTTCCAATATTTTTTTGAAGGCCTCTACAGTTCCATTTTCCTGTGGATGATATGGGGTGCTTCTCTTATGCTGCACCTGCAACTCCTCTGTCAGTGCTTTTACTATGCGGTTGATAAAGTGGATACCCTGGTCTCTTATCAATAACTTAGGGAATCCAAACCGCATCACGATGTTTTCAAAGATGAACTTTTATGCTATCACAGTGGTGCAATCCACAACTGGTGTGGCCTCCGCCCACCTTGTCAGATAGTCAGTTGCTGTGATGATGTAGTTTTTGTTGAAGAGTAGGAGTAATAAATTATTTCCCAATATTCAACAAAACCTTATTAGGGTTTAATTTAGCATAAAATAACTTTACATGTAGCATTGTTTAATACTCCATAATCATCACAGCATAGTTTTATAAGTCAGTCTTAAATTAAATTTTGGGTTTGCACTACCCAATATTCATTCCTTGTTTAAACACAGGTTGACTGAAAATAAAAGGAATAAAGCATAACCAAATATATTCAAATATATTGGTTTAATACATATTTTAATATATTTGGTTGTGATGTATATGTCGTTCTACTCTTGTGTTCAGATAAAAAAATGAAAAAAGATGCAGAGAACGAGAACATCCACTGTTTTAAAATGAAAGAGAAAAAGAAAAGACCAATCTACAAATTTCTAGCTTATAAACAAATAAGAAAATAAGAGAAAATAAAAGGCTAGCCTGCCAATCTAAGTAGATTTCAAAAATTGTGCAAAGTTCAGTAGTCTGAATAGGACGAGGTCCGACAGTTGAAATCGTATCATCCTAAGAGACAACTAGTGCGCCCAAATGAGCCAAGAAGGTGGGCAGTGATAGTGGTTCCTCGGTTCAAGTGAGTTAGCTCAATTGTTCAGAAACAAAGGCAGTGAGGTGAGGGAGAGCCTAGAATAAATAAAAAATACAATAAAACAAAACCATAAAAAATAAAGTGAAAGACCGAAACCAAAGACAAATCTCCAAATTTCCTGCTTACAGAGAAATAAGAAAATAAAGAAAGACACCCGAGCTTCTAAGATTTTAATAGATATTGCATGAGTCACAACGAGAAACAAGTTCAAACGAAAACAAGAACTATTCATCATATTTTTTGGTCCCTGAATTTGTTGGATTTTAGCAGAAAATGCATGAATCACGTAGGACAATTTTTTTAAAATTAGAACAACAGTAAATCATCATATATTTACAGAATTTGAGACACACAGGTTTACCAGGTGTCATTGTTGATGGAGAGTAAAAACTTGGTCAGGGTTTTTAGAAACACTTACACAAGATAAACTCCATTAAATGCTCCTTAACACGTAGCATTCGTTCAAGCCAGATGGTCATTCAATGAGGAATGTGTGCTTGAGGAAGAGGTGGCAGAATGTATTTTTCGAACAAATCCAAGACTCAACTGTAAAATTGTTACAAAAGTAGTTACAAGAAGTTTGAACGGACAAATGGTACACACTTCTCTACACATGTTTAAACAGACTACCGCAGAGTTAAACCAATGCATAAATGGTTATTGAGGCTACCACGGGTTCAGACGGACTGCTACAATGCCACGTTTCCTCATAAATGCATTCAGGATGACGAAAGTTATAGAGATGCATGCCTATAAAATACGTCTTCGGTGTAATAATATAGATATTATTTATTACTATTACTTCAAATAAATATTTTAGTAGAAATTATGATTGAAAAATAATTAAATACAATCTATTTTATTTATTAAGATTATAAATGTGGTGATAAAGTGATTTGGAATGATATTGAATTATTGCCAAATTGTTTAATGAATATTAGAGAAATTTAGAGGTTTCAACCACTCGTCACCTTAGGTCTTAAACGATATGGTGTCTTATGATATTCTTAGCCTCCATTTGTGGATATAACAAAATTATGAGGTTTTGATTACTAGGGATGGGTTTAAGGGCCCTCGATATGGTAAGGTGGAAAAGTCAATCCTTTCATGGTAAGGGGATGTAATGTCCCCAAAAATTGAAAAAAAAAATTATAGGCTAGTAAAACTAGCTAGACAGAACATTATTTACTTACGGAACTCTATCGTACACTTTATGTAGCTCTGTTTAGTCATAAGTTGTTCTTACATTCTGTCATTTATATTTTAGTAATTACTTTTAATATATTTTACTTATGATGTTGTACTGCTGTTTACTACTTAGTATTATGTTTACACTTTTGTCACTTATGTGTCATCATTGGATTTATGTGCTTCGTCATTTTTGCATTGTCACACTTGGTGCGCACTTGTTAATTATGGAGTCCTAACTTAAATTTGTTTGTGGAAACAAAGTGGGCGGAGTGGCGGGACTTGTTCTCCCATGATGGTTTGGGAGGTAATGTTATACTTTGTTACGCAGGCTTACTTAGTTCTTTGAACTAAGGCACCCGTCCTATTTACATGCAGTTCATGCTTGCGACAGAATTTTGTTCAAAGTGTACGGAAAGCTGTGACCTTAAAGATCATACTATTGGTTGACGTTGGTTCTTTGATTGACTCTGAATTATAATAGGTATAGTTATTATTCTTGTCAATTTAACTATTACTGCTAAAGCTCTTGTTCAGTAATTATACTTCCGTCGAGTCTTTTAAATTCTTTATTTCATATCTTGGCATTAATTATGATTTAAGTTTTAGTCTATTAATAATTATTAACTCCTCTTATATTTTTCCATTTTGCAGGTTAGATACGTGGCCTTCAAAACCCCACCATTGATTTTTAAGGGTTAAAGTAATTAACATGGCATATTACATATGCCATGTTTGCTTAAGCAAAAGATTTAGGACTTAATTGTATGGTGTGAAGTTTATTTCTCAAGCCTAAGGTTCATATGTTAATAGGTTTTAAAGCTATGGTATATAAATTATATTAACTACATAAGTCTTCGGTTGACTTAAGGCTAGCGCAGACCATATATGGACTTTGCACTTAAACCGTGTCACTGTAATATAATAACCTTGCTTATAGTGTATATGTTGTAATGTTATAAGGTGTTATGAAATAGGGTGGCTAAACTATAACGTATGGTATAAACCATACGATAGCATGGTTTAAGCCTTCATGTGGGAGGTGGAAATTCATATTAATGCGACGAAACCTAAACTATGGAGAGTGGGTTTGGATGGCGTTAGTGGCTTCTAGCTGGTGCATTTAATGCTCTTGGGAGAGCGTGACAGCCTTCCCTTAGGATTGGCCCACAATGTTTGTGCAATGTGTTTTTCATTTGGGCATTTTGTGTTTTGGATCTGCGCAGAGGGAAGGCCATGGAGGAGACCCACAGACCATGAGGTATGCTTCGTTGGATTTCTATGCCCGCACATTGTTTGCTTTATTGCTTGTTATCATGGCCATACTTCTCATCCCCAGTTTTGCTTGTGTTTGTAGGTGCCGAAACGTAATTAGGAGCAACATGGATTCAACTTTGTGGGCTCTAAACGTTTGCAATCGTGGCCACGGTAAGCCTGTGAGCAAGTTTCTACTTGCTACCTTTCGGCCCTCTTGGGCAGACTGTGCATAGATTGTTGCTTGGTTGGGGTTTTATGCTATGGTTTTCGATGTGGTTTTTTTTAAGATTCACCTTTGGGCATATGATTATAGACTTGGATTTTAACAATGTCTTAATGGCTTCAGTCGTGGAGTGAAGTCACACTACCTCTGGTTCTGTCATAACCCCAAAATTTCTGAAAAATTTAAAATTTTGTAAATACAGATAAATTTCGTTAATGCAATCAACTAATTTTTTTAATTAGTTATATGTTAATGATTTCATAATCTGAATTATTTACTTGATTATGTTTATCTTATAGAATAATTCTTTTTCAGTTTAATGACTTCTTTTTCTTTGAGACCACAAGGTGGAACTGTCTTGGTATTCTGGGCTTACTTAGCTTTTCAGCTAACGCAGAAAGTTTACCTACTCTTACAGATTCTACAGGTAAGAAAAATCCGGTGTTGCTTGTCAATAATCATTATGCATACAGATATATGTTCATTGCAGAAATAATAGCTTAGTAAAAGAGTATAAATGCTAATCAAATTCAATGCTTTTATGAGGTAAAACCTTTTAAATCGTTATTCTTCTTAAGGATGTCATGGAAACTAGATTCAGTCCTATCAGTATTGGTGACAGTTGATTTCTCTCTAGTAGTTGAAATTTATAGTTTTTATTGCGTATTAAACTATTTGATATTTATCAATGCTTACCATAGTTGTCGTATGTGTACGCCTTTGATCTTTCCATACACATGGAACAAAGATGGCAGGGTTATTATGCTAAGGATCTAATTTAAAATGTGAACAAATACCATTTACGTCATGATAGATTTGGTTACTGCTGGTGATATGAACGTAATGTACATTGATAATGAGTTTATGTACTAAAATTCCAACTTCCAAGGCTTTGAGGTTTAAAAGAATTATAACATTACTACATGCTGCTCTCAAAAAGAGTTAAGTTAGTGTTGATGCACTGAGTTCTTTTGCACATAACTTATTTGGAAGATAATGTCTAGTTGTGGTCATTAAATCATCGAAAGTTATAAGATGTCAACCCTCAGAAATACTATAATGCTTAACCTTTTTGTTTGCAAACTTAATGGTTTAAACAAAGATAATACTTAAAGGCATTACTAGAATCAACCTCACAAGATAGTTATTTATCATAACTAGGTCTTATGAATTTCCTTGTATAGTTATTAAAAGGCATGTTCTTAATGGATTTATAACTATTGAAAGAATAATTATCATGTTATTATAACCATGGGTAGTAATACGGACCCCGCCCTTGATGAGCTTAAAGGCATAACTTTTATTGTTGAAGAATCTTTTGTTAAAATGACAAGTGGCTTAACCTTTGCGATACTTGTAATAGTTTGTTGAAAGATTATGTTGCAAAGTATAAATGAATGGGTTATGAAATGGACAGCGCCATAATGGATATATGGTTTAACCTCGATCTAAGTTTTTATAATCCTTTATTAAGTATATACCAATTGTAATAAGATGGGTCGTATTATTTCCCCACGCGTTTGATGAGTTTTAACACTTAACAATATTACTATTGTCCTGTTGTTTATATTTTAGTGTGCAATGCTAGTTGACTTTGGAGTATCAAACCTTATCGAACCTTCGAAACATCATGTGATTGGAGTGATAATTTGTTGGTTGATTGCACGCAGTGACTATAGGGATTTACCCACTACATGCAAATACTTTTAATGAGCACGTGGACTCATCACAACCAAGTGTTATGTTGTTATAAAGTGTGAACGAATCCTAACTTGTTATTCTTCCCCGTTGTTTTCGGCCTCCAGCCGCTCTACTACTATGTTGGTAGTCTTGGTTGCTCGTCCTGTCGCTCTTCTACCCATAGCAGGTAGTCTCCCAGCTCGCTTCTTTGTCTCCTGCTCGCTGTGAGCTCACCCTAAACGCTCATAGAGATGAACTGTAACAAACTGATTTCTTCATGAGCTGGGTTGTTGGTTTTTCTTCCAGGGTTTGTCCTTTGTTGCTCACTCCTTCCAGAATTCTTTAGATTGCAACGTTCTAATCTCCCGCAGCCTGGTAGTGAGTGTCGTGGCCTCACCTCTTGAGATTTATAAGACTTTAAGGTTTTGCAGCAAGAGGGTTTTTAGGGTTGGAAAAGTTGCGGCCCAAGTGTTATTCCTGCTTGGATTTTCACTCCATCTTTTGACCTTCGCTTGCCACTGCTGCATGGGTTAACTCCATTTTTCTTGTGGCAGATGAAGGTTTGTATCCTCCTCTTGTTGTTAGATGTACTGCTATTTGTGGGTGGTTACGCTTCAGTTAATATTTGAGGTAAGAATCAAATACTATAACTTCATTTCTTTTTTAACACGTTCCAACTTATATACATAAAGATATTAACAATTTTAATGTTTGATGTTACACAGGTGTCGATCTGTCCTTTTGCGTGGTTGGTGCAGAGTTATGGCGACAGCTTGCTCACGGGTAAGCCTTGGATACCCCATGGCCGTTCTTCCTTGTCCGGTCCCTTATGGGACATTTTCTGGTTGGTCGTCGTGGCTTGTAAAACCCTTGTGGTTTTGGTTTACCTAGTTACTTGGTTTGCTGTTTTTCATTGATGTTAAAACCCTTGCTTTATGTGGGGTTCTCCGGCTTAGGCCGCGACTGTAAATTTTGGTTTTTGTTCTTGTTACTGTGTATATATATGTAAATGAAAGAAAGGCTGTTAAAGCCATACTCTGTCGACTTTGTTTGAAGCCGAGAGGCATTAGAAGAGCTTAAACTCTTTGGTTTTACACATCTATTGTAAATTTTGAAATAATAGGGTTTTTACCCTAACTTGGCGATATGAAAAGTATTTACAGTTTCTTTTAAATTATTTTTTTATTTACAAGCACTACTGTAATTTGTTTGTTTATTACTTATACTGTATAATGGTTGGTTGAGCTCGGTGAATCGAGCATGTTTATACTCGGTTAGTTTATTTCCTGCGCGTTATTGCATTCAAAATTTACCCTGTAATATTATTTAGATATTACCTGCTAGGATATTTGTACATTGTTTTTATATTATCTTTCTTTATTTTAATCTATTCTAAATAAATTTTAAATATTGTTTATAACTGTTATCTTTCAGAATATAAGAAATTTCATGTTTTTATAGTCATACTTATGTAACGGATAGTTACATCTTTTAAAGTACAGAATTCATATTTACTTGTTATTTATTATAATGAAATAGGAATATTATCTTACCTGTAAGTAATATTGCTCCTATAAATATATATGTTATCTTCATATTTAGTTTATTTATAGGTATATAGAGAGATAGTATTCTATTGTTTATTTCTTATGTTACCCTATTTATATTATAATAATAGTATTTATAAATTAAAAGAATAACAAACTATCTATACTCTTTCCTATGAACTGTATTGTAGTATTTGTTTTAAATTATAAAAGAAACAAGTTAGTAGCTGTATAACTTATTTAAATTCAGTTAGATAAAATGAAAAGTTATTTACATTACATCGTAACTAAAAACCTTAAACCAATTAGTTTTAGCTTTAGAAATAAATCTAAGTTTGTCTATCCTCACTCACAGTTTAAATGCTATATATAAAAAAAATACAGTAATTATTTATTATATACAGGAACGAAATAACTTGTAGAGATGAAGGGCATTTTAATTAAACCTGACACTACATATTTTATCTTTTATACTTTCTCTTCCTTTTGTTTCAAGTAGATATAAATATTTCGAAAGTGAATACTGTAAAAATAACTATTTCATCTACAAAACATACTACTGTCAGTAAAATGATATAGCTTCTTTTTCCATTTCTAAAATATGACATTCATAGTCTAGGTCTAACCCTAACCCTACTCCATGCACATAATACTATTTCTTCTGATAACAAATAAAAGTAAACATTCTCTTAATCAAGCTAAGATCTTATTTTAACTTTACATCATACTATATTCATTTATATACACCACCTGTGCTAGAGTACGATTTGGATTACTCCAGATGGGGAAAAACACAGGTAGGATTTGTTTCTCATTAAGAATAAATTCATTACTAAGAAAGCTAATATATTCTATCCTCTAAGTTTTTACATCATAAATTGCAAATGCATCGTTCAATCACACACAGATAATAACATAGAAATTAATAGATAGTAGAACCTGTTCTTAAAGCTTGGTCGACAACAGCAATGGGAGGCCGTTCCTCCCTACCAACTCCTGGAGAGCGCTCAAACAACGAATCCTCAGGACCCCTGAGCTTGCTTTGGTCTCCCTAGCTGGAACTAGGTGTAACAAATAATCAAGTACTAGTCCTGAGACTCAATACCAGTCCTGAACTTGTTAGTCAAATCTCTCAGCTAGAAAGCTGTATCAGACCAAGTTACTGTAGTTTATATTTCAAAACACCTTCCTTACAGTTTTCCCTTTTTCCCAATGAATTCCCTGAAGTGCATTCCTCCTGAATGATTCTTCTCCTGGAAAATATCTGAGCAGCCTCAGCTCTCACATTGGGTACTTTTTAAAAGATTGCCTAGGTCTTTTTGGGTTAGTTTTCATTAATTGAGCCACCTGCTCTGATCCCACTTTCTTGGGGGATCATGACCCCAAATGTGGGGAAGTTGCCACCTGCAACATAGGAAGTGTTTGAGGATGCTGCCACTTGTCTTTTGCTCTCCACTTAGTTCTTTCCACCAGTTTGACCAGTAACACTCTTATTAACAACTCTCCCAAGCTGTTGTCTCCACTTTTATTTATTAATAAAAATAAAATATTCAAAATTACATTCCACATCTTTTGACTCTGCTGAGTCATCAGTTTCAAATTAGCATTAATTTTAACATAATGTCTTAAAAATCAATTTAAAATAATAACATTATTTTACAAAATTGGGGTATGTGACATACACACCCCCTTAAAATGTAACATTGTCCTTGATGTTACTTATTCTTCATCCTCAGCAGTCCCCTGGAACAGATTTGGGTATGCTTCCCGCATCTTACTTTCCAGTTCCTAAGTAGCTTCTTCAGGACTAAGGTGCTTCCATTGCACCTTCACTTGTCCAATGGTGCGGTTCTGAAGTGTAATTTCCCTCCTCCCGAGGATACAGTTCGGTTCCACCAGAATTTCTCCTTCTGGTTCCACCTGTACAACATTCCAATAAACCACATGAGTAGCATCATGAACATACTTCTTTAAAACAGAGATATGAAAAACATTATGTACTTTCAAGTTAGGTGGTAATGCTAGTTGGTAGGCTACTTGGCCAATCCTAGATAAAATTTCAAACGGACCACAGTAACGTGTTGCCAACTTTGCACAACTCCCCAGTCTTAGAGAGCTTTTCTTGGGCCTTACCTTGATGAACACATGTTCACCTACCTGAAACTCCTTTGGAGTTATTTTCAAGTCTGCTTGGCTCTTTTACCGATCCTATGCCACCTTCAAATTTCCCTGCACTTGCTTCACAATTTCCTCCATTTATTTCAACAATTCTGGTCCCAACAGTAATCTATCTACTTGATTATTCCAAGAGATAGGAGTGTTGCATTTTCATCCATATAAAATTTCAAATGGACTAAATTTAGCTGATGACTGATAGTTATTGTTATATGCGAACTCTGCTAGTTGTAAATAGTCTTCCCATTTTCCTAGCTGATCTTCCACATACATCCTCAATAAATCCTCCAGTACCTGATTTACTCTTTTAGTTTGTCCATCTGTTTGAGGATGGAAGGAAGTACTGAAATTCAATGTTGTATTTAATCCTTTAAACAAGGACTTCCAAATTTTTCCTATAAACTTAGGATCTCTATCTGAGATTATAACCTTCGGTACTCCATGTAACCGAAAAATCTGCTTTAGGAAGATATCAGCTATATTGGTAGCCTTGTAAGTAGTTTTAACAGGAATAAAATGTGCTGCCTTGCTTAACTTATCAACCACTACCATAATAGAGTCATTTTGATTCTGATTTCTAGGCAGTCCAGTAATAAAATCTAACCTAGTCACTTCCCATTTCCAGCTAGGAATAGGCAAAGGTTGTAGCAAACCAGCTAGATGTTGGTGTTCGATTTTTACCTGTTGACATTCTAAACACCTTGCAATGTATTCAGCTACTTCAGTTTTCATATTAGGCCAGAAATATTCTTTTCTTAGCTAGGTTATAGTCTTTTGATAACCTGGGTGACCTGAATATGGTGTTTTATGGACTTCATCCAGAATTAACAACTTAACCTTAGGTACATTAGGTAAATACAGTTTATCTTTAAATAATAAAAATTCATTTTCATTTAAAATATAACCTTTTATTAAGCTTCTGTAGGTTCTTCCTTAGCTGTAATTTGCAATTTCTAATAAATTTCATCTTGTTTAACCCCTTCTTTAAGCTGTTCATTTAAATATGAAGCATAAGTGCTGATTGCTGCTGTAAAGTTCAGCTTAGCGTTTCGTCTTAATGCATCGGCCACCTTATTTTCCTTACCTTTTATATGCTGGATTTCAAAGTCATACTCACTTAAGAAAGATAACCACCTAGCTTTTCTGGCATTTAAATTAGGTTGATCTAGAAGATATTTCAGTCATTTATTATCAGTCATTAAAATAAATTTTCTGCCAATTAAATGATGTTGCCACATTTTTAAGGCATGTATTACAGCTGCTGGTTCTAGATCATAAGTTGCGTAATTAATTTCATGAATTTTTAACTTTCTAGACTCATAGGCAATGACATGCCCTTCTTGAGTCAGAACACCGCCTAAGCCATCATTACAGGCATCAGCACACACTACGAAATCTTTATTAGGATCTGTTATTCTTAGAATAGGTGCACTAGTTAATAAGGTTTTTAACTTCTTAAAACTTTCTTCACATTTCAGGTTCCAGTCAAATTTCTTTCCTTTATTTTGTAAGGAATTTATCGGATTTGCTATCCTTGAAAATCCTTCAATGAATCTCTGGTAGTAACCGGTAATTCCCATGAACGACCTAACATCCATTACATATTTAGGAACCGGTCAATCTTCGATTTCCCGTATCTTCTCAGGATCTACAAAAATTCCTTCCTTGGTCACTACGTGACCTAGATACTGAATTTTATCCTTAAAGAAGTCACACTTACTAAACTTCGCGAAGAGTTGATGTTCTCGCAACTCTTGCAGAATAATTTTTAGGTGTTCTTTATGTTCCTCTTCTATTTTTGAGTAGATTAAGATGTCGTCAATAAACACGACCACAAACTTATCTAAATACTTATGCATTATATTGTTCATTAAGCACATAAAGATAGCTGGGGTGTTAGTAAGCCCAAATGGCATTACGACAAACTCGTAATGTCCATATCTTGTTCTAAAGGCTGTCTTTAAGATATCTTCACCTTTAATTCTTACTTGATGATATCCTGACCTCAAATCTATCTTCGAAAACACCGTGGCTCCACGTAGTTGATCAAACAGATCATCTATGCGGGGCAACGGATATCTATTTTTAATAGTCATCTTATTTAGCTGACAGTAGTCTATGCATAATCGCATGGTTCCGTCTTTCTTTTTAACAAAGATGACTGGTGCCCCCCAAGGAGACACATTAGGTTGAATGTACTTTTTATCAATTAACTCTTTTAACTGTGATTTTAGCTCATTAAGTTCTAAAATTTTCATTCAATAAGGGGCCTTTGAACTAGGTACCGCACCTGGTACCAGTTCAATGGTGAAATCCAATTCCCTCTTTGGAGGTAATCTTGGAATTTCTTCTAGGAATACGT
Source organism: Pseudotsuga menziesii (assembly GCA_001517045.1). NCBI lineage: Eukaryota > Viridiplantae > Streptophyta > Pinopsida > Pinales > Pinaceae > Pseudotsuga > Pseudotsuga menziesii. The sequence continues at coordinate 95,717 of LPNX010166562.1, forward strand.
CAGTATATTCTTTTAAAACAAGAATATTTTCTATTGTTAACTTATCTGTTTTAGTTTTACCTTCCTCATCGGTAATAGTTATTGCATAGGCTTTACATCCTTTTCTAACAGCTCTTTTAAGTTGTAAAGCAGAAATCTGCCTTATTATAGTTTTTCTAGGAATACCCTTAACATTTACTGGTTGTTCATCACTATTTAAGCACATGAAAGTTTTATCGTAACAATTTAAAATTACCTTGTGCTGTTCTAACCAGTCCATACCAATGAACAAATCATATGAGCCAAGTGGAAAAACATTAAGCTTAACTGTAGTTTTAAATTCATCCATAAGTAAAGCACATTCTTTCACAAAACCAGTTACTTTTATTTTATCCCCAGTGGCTAATTGAACTAACCAAGGATTTTCAAACTTATCGACAGACAACTTACATTTTTCCACTACTTGAGGTGCAATATAACTGAGACTAGCTCCTGGATCAATTAAAATGGTTACAGGGGTCTGTTTAATCATACCTTCTACTTCCACCATAGAATTCTGATAGTCAGCTTGGCGGTTCTCCAAAGCCGCGTTAATTCTAGGCATGCTCCTTGCTAGTTCTCCAACATCCATCTCCTCTTGTATAGTATGAATAATGCTAGCACTCTTTTTCTGATTTGGACATACCGAAGCATAGTGCAGGACATTACATTCTCAACACTTAACAGGCTCTTTACGTTCAAAATATTAATTCTTGCACATTGATCTAGGAACTAAGATTCAATCTCATCAAAGAATTATTAACAATTACTCATGAATTGGAAATTTTCAGGAACCAAATAAGTTTCCTCTCTGTATATTATATAAACAATAAAGGATTACAATTCCCATGCATGAGCCATAGCTTAACTCAATGACGAATTCGAATAACTAAGGGACAATTCGAATTCCCATGCATGAGTCTAGCTTAACTGACTCTTTGCCATGCAACACCACTCAGTTAACCACTTGAAAAAAAACCTTAATTGACTCACCAATCCTAACTGAAGTTGGAGTGCAATAAATGACTTAATCTCAACTGAAGGAGATC
>LPNX010166562.1:99034-176320 GCA_001517045.1 Pseudotsuga menziesii
ACTAATGTCAATTAAACTTAGGATAGTGGTTTAACTACGCCAATTTGACCGAATGAGTGAGTATGAAGGTAAATGTCTCCAACACAAAACTCTTGGTAAAATTTTCATTGTTATTTGCAGCTTCCTTGCCCTTAAAATTATTCGAATTGTTGGAAGTACCATTCCTATTTCCCTGGAAATTCTTGTTGTTAGAATAATTTTTGGTCTTATTGTTCTTGAAATTCCTATGAGGTACAAATTCCTTCTTCTTAAATTCAGGCTGATTGTTATTTTTCTTAGCCTTCTAGTTGGTCAAGCCTTCTTTCTTCCGGTTCTTCTCAAAACAAAAATTAGCCTTCCTCATAGCTTCCTCCAAAGTCTTCGGGTTATCATATTCAATTCTGTCTTTGATATGATATGGTAGATAGCTAAGAAATCGTTGTACTTTCGGTTTCTCATCTACTAGGTAGGGTACATACCTAAGTAAACTTAAGAATTTGTTGTTCAAATCCTTCATGGTCATTGAACCTAACTTCAACTCATAAAACTCTTTAGCTCTTTCCTCGTAATACTGCTTAGATAGAAATTTCTTCTTGAAATACCTTTTAAAGTTACTCCAATTAACTTCTTTTTCTCTTATACCCTTGACTCTCTTCAGGTCTTGCCACCATATGTCAGCTTTTCTTGAGAGATTATATATTGCCATCCTTGCCTTTAACTGATTAGAATAATTATATATATGAAAATAATTCTTCATCCTTGATAACCATGACTCTGCTTCCTCCCCCTTCTCAGTATCTCCATTAAAAGTTGGGGGCTTTATCTTTTTAAACTCCCTTGAAATTTCCTCGTATGGTTTATATTTCTTCTTTCTGTCATACAAATCATCTTCACTACTGTCACTAGTAGTATGGTAACTTTGTCATTCACCAAACCATTTAGATGATGATCTGCTTTCAGTTTTTTCCAGCTTCATCTTTTTGGATCTTCTTTGATGACTAACATCCTCAGATTCTGACCTTCTACTCCTTCCTTCAGTTTGGAACTTTTCTATTAAAATTTGGTTCAATTATTCCTGAGCCTTTAGAATCCTTTCACTCTCCTTCTTTACTGATTCCATTTTAGTTTTTAAATCTTTTACAGTCTGTAACAGATCTGAAGAGTTAGCAGTCACACCTTCCAACATAGGTTCTCTGGGCAAATTTCTTGTTTCTGTAACTAGAGACTCCTCCTGTGCATACTCTCCTAGCTTTTCCATACCTGCCTGTTAAACTTTAGAAAAAGGAAATTTTCTGTTCTTAACATAAAACAAAATATATATGTTAGCATATTATTTTAATTTACTATTCTATGAAAGCTAGTTGGGCTGCATCAAGGCCTAGTGTTTGAACCTTGTGCTCTGATACCACATGTCATAACCCCAAAATTTCCGAAAAATTTAAAATTTTGTAAATATAGATAAATTTTGTTAATGCAACCAACTAATTGTTTTAATTAGTTATATGTTAATGATTTCATAATCTGAATTATCTACTTGATTATGTTTATCTTATAGAATAATTCTTCTTCAGTTTAATGACTTGTTTTTCTTTGTGACCACAAGGTGGAACTGTCTTGGTATTCTGGGCTTACTTAGCTTTTCAGCTAACGCAGAAAGTTTACCTACTCTTACAGATTCTACAGGTAAGAAAGATCCAGTGCTGCTTGTCAATAATCATTACGCATACAAATATATGTTCATTGCAGAAATAATAGCTCAGTAAAAGAGTATAAATGCTAATCAAATTCAATTCTTTTATGAGGTAAAACCTTTTAAATCGTTATTCTTCTTAAGGACGTCATGGAAACTAGATTCAGTCCTATCAGTATTGGTGACAATTGCTTTCTCTCTAGTAGTTGAAATTTATAGTTTTTATTGCATATTAAACTATTCGATATTTATCAATGCTTACCATAGTTGTCGTATGTGTACACCTTTGATCTTTCCATACACATGGAACAAAGATGGCAGGGTTATTATGCTAAGGATCTAATTTAAAATGTGAACAAATACCATTTACGTCATGATAGATTTGGTTACTACTGGTGATATGAACGTAATGTACATTGATAATGAGTTTATATACTAAAATTCCAACTTCCAAGGCTTTGAGGTTTAAAAGAATTATAACATTATTACATGCTGCTCTCAAAAAGAGTTAAGTTAGTGTTGATGCACTGAGTTCTTTTACATATAACTTATTTGGAAGATAATGTCCAGTTATGGTCATTAAATCATCGAAAGTTATAAGATGTCAACCCTGAGAAATACTATAATGATTTTAACCTTTTTGTTTGCAAACTTAATGGTTTAAACAAAGATAATACTTAAAGGCATTACTAGAATCAATCTCACAAGATAGTTATTTATCATAACTAGGTCTTATGAATTTACTTCTATAGTTATTAGAAGGCATGTTCTTAATGGATTTATAACCATTGAAAGAATGATTATCATGTTAGTATAACCATGGGTAGTAATATGTACCCCGCCCTTGATGAGCTTAAAGGCATAACTTTTATTGTTGAAGAATCTTTTGTTAAAATGACAAGTGGCTTAACCGTTGCCATACTTGTAATAGTTTGTTGAAATATTATGTTGCAAAGTATAAATGAATGGGTTATGAAATGGACCGCTCCATAATGGATATATGGTTTAACCTAGATCTAAGTTTTTACAATCCTTTATTAAGTATATACCAATTGTAATAAGATGGGTTGTATTATTTCCCCACGCGTTTGATGAGTTTTAACACTTAACAATATTACTATTGTCCTGTTGTTTATATTTCAGCGTGCAATTCTAGTTCACTTTGGAGTATCAAACCTTATTGAACCTTCGAAACATCATGTGATTGGAGTGATAATTCGCTAGTTGATTACACGCAGTGACTATAGGGATTTACCCACTGCATGCAAATAATTTTAATGAGCACGTGGACTCATCACAGCCAAGTGTTATGTTGTTATAAAGCGTGGACGAACCCTAACTTGTTATTCTTCCCCATTGTTTTCGGCCTCCGGCCACTCTGCTACTGTGTTGGTAGTCTTGGTTGCTCGTCCCGTCACTCTGCTACTCGTAGCAGGTAGTCTCCCAACTCACTTATTTGTCTCCTGCTCGCTGTGAGCTCACCCTGAACGCTCATAGAGATGAACTGTAACGAACTGATTTCTACATGAGCTGGGTTGTTGGTTTTTCCTCCAGGGTTTTTCCTTTGCTGCTCGCTTCTTTCAGAATTCTCCAGACTGCAATGTTTTAATCTCTAGCAGGCCGGTAGTGAGTGTCATGGCCTCACCTCTTGAGATTTATAAGACTTTAAGGTTTCACAGCAAGAGGGTTTTTAGGGTTGGTAAAGTTGCGGCCCAAGCATTATTGCTACTTGGCTTGTCGCTCCATATTTTGACCTTCGTTGGCCATTGCTGCATGGGTTAACTCCATTTTTCTTGTGGCAAATGAAGGTTTGGCTCCTCCTCGCGTTGTTAGCTGTACTGCTGTTTGTGGGTGGTTACGCTTCAGTTAAGATTTGAGGTAAGAAGAAAATACTATAACTTTGTTTCTTGTTTTAACACGTTCCAGCTTATATACAGCAAGATATTAACAATTTTAATGTTTGATGTTACATAGGTGTTGACCTGTCCTTCTGCATGGTTGCTGCAGGGCTGTGGCGATGACTTGCTCACGGGTAAGCCTTTGATACCCCATGGTCGTTCTTCCTTGTCCAGTCCCTTATGGGACATTTGTTGGTTGGTCTCCGTGGCCTGTAAAACCCTTGTGGTTTTGGTTTACCTCGTTACTTGGTTCATTGTTTTTCATTGATGTTAAAACCATTGCTTTATGCAGGGTTCTCCGGCTTAGGCCGCAACTGTAAATTTTGGTTTTTGTTCTTGTTACTGTGTATATATATGTAAATGAAATAAAGGCTGTTAAATCCATATTCTGTTGACTTTGTTTGAAGCCGAGAGGCTTTAGAAGAGCTTAAACTCTTTGGTTTTACACCTCTGTTGTAAATTTTGAAATAACAGGGTTTTTACCCTAACTTGGCGATATGAAAAGTATTACAGTTTCTTTTAAATTATTTTTTTATTTACAAGCACTACTGTAATTTGTTTGCTTATTACTTATACTGTATAATGGTTGGTTGATCTCGGTGAATTGAGCATGTTTATACTCTGTTAGTTTATTTCCTGCACGTTATTGCATTTAAAATTTACCCTGCAATATTATTTAAATATTACCTGCTAGGATATTTGTACATTGTTTTTATATTATCTTTCTTTATTTTACTCTATTCTAAATAAATTTTAAATATTGTTTATAACTGTTATCTTTCAGAATATAAGAAATTTCATGTTTTTATAGTCGTACTTATGTAACAGATAGTTACATCTTTTAAAGTACAGAATTCATATTTACTTGTTATTTATTATAATGAAATAGGAATATTATCTTACCTATAAGTAATATTGCTCCTATAAATATATATGTTATCTTTATATTTAGTTTATTTATAGGTATATAGAGAGATAGTATTCTATTGTTTATTTCTTATGTTACCCTATTTATATTATAATAATAGTATTTATAAATTAAAAGAATAACAAACTATCTATACTCTTTCCTATGAACTGTATTGTAGTATTTGTTTTAATTATAAAAGAAACAAGTTAGTAGCTGTATAACTTATTTAAATTCAGTTAGATAAAATGAAAAAGTCATTTACATTATAGTGTAACTGAAAACCTTAAACCAATTAGTTTTAGCTTTAGAAATAAATCTAAGTTTGTCTATCCTCACTCACAGTTTAAATGCTATATATAAAAAAAATACAGTATTTATTTATTCTATACAGAAAAGAAATAACTTGTAGAGATGAAGGGAATTTTAATTAAACCTGACACTACATATTTTATCTTTTATACATTCTCTTCCTTTTGTTTCAAGTAGATATAAATATTTCAAAAGTGAATACTGTAAAAAGAACTATTTCATCTACCAAACATACCACTGTCACTAAAATGATATAACTTCTTTTTCCATTTCTAAAATATGACATTCACAGTCTAGGTCTAACCCTAACCCTACTCCATGCACATAATACTATTTCTTCTAATAAAAAATAAAAGTAAACATTCTCTTAATCAAGATAACATATTATTTTAACTTTACATCATACTATCTTCATTTATATACACCACCTGTGCTAGAGTACGATCTGGATTACTCAAGATGGGGAAAAACATAGGAAGGATTTGTTTCTCATTAAGAATAAATTTATTACTAAACAAGATAAGATATTATATCCTCTAATTTTTTACATCATAAACTTCAAATGCATCGTTTAATCACACACAGATAATAACACAGAAATTAATAGATAGTAGAACCTGTTCTTAAAGCTTGGTCGACAACAGCAATGGGAGGCCATTCCTCCCTACCAACTCTTGGAGAGAACTCAAATAGCGACTCCTCAGGACCCCCAAGTTTGCTCTGGTCTCCCTGGCTAGAACTAAGTGCAGCAAATAATCAAGTACTAGTCCTGAGACTCAATACCAGTCCTAAACTTGTCAGTCAAATCTCTCAGCTAGAAAGCTGTATCAGACCACGTTACTGCAGTTTATCTCTCAAAACACCGCCCTTACAGTTTTCCCTTTTTCCCAATGAATTCCCTGAAGTGCATTCCTCCTGAATGATTCTTCTCCTGGAAAATATCTGAGCAGCCTCAGCTCTCTACATTGGGTACTTTTTAAAAGATTGCCTAGGTCTTTTTGGGTTAGTTGTCATTAATTGAGCCACCTACTCTGATCCCACTTTCTTGGGGGATCATGACCCCAAATGTAGGGAATTTTCCACCTGCAACATAGGAAGTGTTTGAGGATGCTGCCACTTGTCTTTTGCTCTCCACCTAGTTCCTTCCACCAGTTTGACCAGTAACACTCTTATTAATAGCTCTCCCAAGATGTTGTCTCCACTTTTATTTATTAATAAAAATAAAATATTCAGAGTTACATTCCACATCTTTTGACTCTGCTGAGTCATCAGTTTCAACTTAGCATTAATTTTAACATAGTGTCTTAAAAATCAATTTAAAATAATAACATTATTTTACAAAATTGGGGTATGTGACAGGTTCTGTGTATAAATTTGGGTTTCTAATCTTACTTGGGTTGTTTAGCAGCAAAGAGAGGAATGGTTGGGATTCTAGCACACTTGGTTTTTTATTATGCAAAATGTGTTTTAGTTGGGGCCTTTTAGCCATGGGTTGCACCATTGCTTGCATTGGTGCGTTTAGCCCATTAGCATGCCTGTGTAAACTTGTTTATGATATTTAATATGGCGAATGTGTATTTTACTTGGCAAGCTTTGTGTAAATGGATGCATACTGTTTTTATTATTTAATTTACCATGGTTTTAACTTATGATGTGCATAGCATGATTTCACTGCGTTATTCTGTTGTAATGGTGGATTTATGTGGGCATTCACTGGCTTGAAGGTTCTGTGTGTAATGGCGTTTACTTATCTTGTATTGTAAACATACGGACAATGTGGGTATAGGCCATACTGTGAATGGAATTATGAGCCTTTCTCACAGTGTTGCGATAGTATAGTGTAGGGTTAATTTTGGTAGGACTATGTATTCAATTTAAAAATTGGCTGAGGCCGTGACTTATGTGAGTGATGTACATTCGTTTGTTTTGTAGAGGCCAGGGTTTAAAGACCCTCGATGGAATTCATTGTATTTAGCTGGTAAATGGACTCTATGTATTTATATTATATTGGGTGTATTTTAATAACCACAATTTGCATACGATTTGATGTATAGCGTGGCCTATGTAAAAAATGGTTATAGGATTTGGTTGTTGTTTTGTATATACATTACTTATGGTTTGTTATTAAGGCCTTGCCTTGGGTCTGGACATCCATGGGAATCGATGCCGCGACCTCTGTTGGCAAGCAGGGTTTTAATGTAATGTAATGAATGGTATTTTAATAAAAAAAATCAAACTAGGCTTGCATGCCGACAAGATTGGATTCTTGTTCCTATTTGCAATACATATGTTTATAATATGATTTTGATGGTATTTTAATATAATAGGATTACTGTATAAGATGTATTATTTTAATTTGGTTAGGGTTATGTTTGATAATTTATGTAATTTTGTTTATGGTTATGTATAGATGGAAAGTGGATAGAACTGTGGATTCTTTTGTATGAATTATGAAAAAATATTTGTAAAGGACCACATGGATGGTCACAATGCTTCCTTCATTTATTTAGTTCTAACACTGACAATTTAAATGCAAAGTTTCGATACTAGTATATTCTTATTATGGCAGACCTTGAAGGGTCTTAAATGAGTTATTTAATTTTGGAATTAAATGTATAGATAGCTTTCATAAATGTTTATACCTTATGGCCTTATCTATATACATATATTTATCTATAAAGTAGTTTTGTTTGTAAGTCATACCCTAAGGTATATATTTAGTATATTTATTTCTTTAATATTGCTCCTATGATTAAATCTACTATAATCTAAACATGTCTCTACTAACAAAAGTAATATGTCAGTAGAGTTATAAAGAATAAGCGAGCAATAAACAACATGTCTGCATTTACCTAGTTTACAGTAATAATTTCTGAATATTGAATGAATATAGAAAACAAACTTAGAGATGCAATCCTAGCTACATACGACCTATGATAACATTTACAATCCAAGGGAGTATTGAAGAAAATACAAACCCTAGCAGAGTATAATCAGAAAATTGAATACATAGGGTTAGAAGATCCATTGAAAACATTCATCTAACATATCCATCATTTAGTCTAGAAAATAGCATGGACGGTCTAGGGTTAGATTGTAAGAAATGTAACCCTAGAAGATATGGATAGAACCATCATTTCTAGGGTTAAAAATATATAAAGAGAATTTATATAAAGAAACCAACATTTACCCCAGAAATGAACTTAACATACTAAGAATTCATACTTGCAATTTGTTTTCTTCCTGAAGCTCCTTTAATAGCTGAACCTGCACACTTTTTAAATAACTAGCATTATCAATTTAAGATAGATATGACCTCTGATTTTGATGACCAAATCACTTGGGAACTATCACGTTCCTCCCAACCATGACCTAGAACCATTCCTCGTTCTAATCTGGATCCCCCCGAGCTGGACTCCAACATCCAAGTAGGTTAGAACTCCTACTCCAGGAAAACACTTGAGAGTAAAAATAGGAAGAATAATAATTATCCCAAGATAAAAATCAGAACCCCCAAGCCATTGCTTGGCTTCAATCTTTATAGACATACTTTTCAGTCAAAGGGACAATTAAATCAAGAAACCTTGGTTTCTTGATTTAACCTTTTTTTTTAAATTACTAAGGTAATTTTCAATACTTAACCTAGGAACTTTTAACTGGTTCCTAGTTAAACTTTCGTAGGTATTATACTATTTATTAATCCTTTAATAATAAATAATAATTGATGTAGCTTCTCTTATTTCTTTTATTTATTTATATATTTAATCATAATTAATTCTTTATACATACTATGTATAAAATACATAGTATTATAACACTTGTTAACATTGCCTTTGGGAATCATGTACCATGATCCCTAGACTGAATGGCACTTCTTCATTAAGGTCAAGTAGGTAGATGGTTTAGGTATACTAGGATAGATAACTCTAAACATATTTGCATGTTGGATTTCCCTCGTATAACGTGGTAGCTCTTCAGTATTTTGATGAGAATACAGAAATTTGAAATTTCATTTAATCACTTATAAATAAGTATGATGAGATCAAAATAAATATTTTTCTTGACTCGTTTTCATTCGGAAGTTATTAAATTCTTTTTAGTAACCTCTAGTGCCTACCAGAGCCCATACACAATGCCTACAGTAGGAAGTTACAAACATAGTGAAATTCCAGAGCTTTCACTCAACACTAAATGCTAGGATGTATTTGTATGATACACCTAGGGATACAATGGCCAAGGATTCGATACTCCATAGCTTATTCTCAACATCAATGTGGAATGATCGAGGGCTTATGCCGAACACATCCAATTATCTTTTCATGTGTTCTAGATTTTCTCACTCAACACAAAGTTAAGTACTTGCATGGTCCAGAGCTTCTCGCTCAACACAATTCACCAATCACTCAAGTGTTCCAGAGCTCCTCCCTCAACAAAAAATCTCGTCAATCATGTGCTTTAGGGTCCACACCCAACAAAAAAAATCATATACATATATCATCAATAATTGGCTGACAACCAATATCTAAAACAAATCATCATGTTCATATGTAGTGGGGTATTTGACCCAATAAAAATAAAAACATCAAGATAATCATCACAATCAATAGACACATGCCTATAAGTGTTAGGTCCAAAATTTAGTATATTACATCCCTCCCCGCTTAGAACAACACCATCCCTGGTGTTCTAGGCACTCGAAACGATATCATGAAACAAGGCGGGGTAAGCCTTTCTCATGGTGGCCTCATTCTCCCAAGTAGCTTCGTCAGCCTCAAAGTGCTTCCACTACACTTTCAATTGGACCATGGTGCGCTTTCGAAGTTGCACTTCTCTTTTTTCCAATATATGAGTAGGCTCAGGGGAAAAATCCCCATCAGGTTCCACCTGTAATAGGAACCAATAAACAACTTTTTCAGTATCATAAACATTGTGGACTCTTACATGCACGGGAAATGCTAGTTCATAAGCATGCTAGTTCATAAGCCTTTGGCCCTTTCTTGGACAGTATTTCAAAAGTTCTGCAAAATCTAGGTGCTAATTTACCACATCTACCCAAGCTCAAAGAGCTTCGTTTGGATTTTAATTTCAAGTAAACATGATCGCCTATTTGAAAGTTATTATCCTTTCTTTTCTGATTTGCGTAACTTTTCTGGCGGTCTTGTGCTTCCTTCAGGTTCACCTAGACCTTGGTAACCAAATGTTGCAAGTCCATCAACAAAATAGGACCTAACATGAGCCTATCCACTGGGCTATCCCAAGTAACCAATGTTCTACACTTCCGTCCATAGAGTAACTCAAAGGGACTCATCTTGGTGGAAGCCTAATAACCATTGTTATATGCAAAATATACGAGATGCAAGTAATCCTCCCACTTCCTGGGATTGTTCATGAAATACATTCGGAGCATGTCCTCGACAATTTGGTTTAACATTTTAGTTAGCCCTTTTGTTTGCGGGTGATATGCAGTATTGAAGTTCAACCGTGTCTCCAATTTGGAGAATAAATATCTCCAAAATTTTCCTGTGAACTTAACATATCGATCTGAGATAATTACCTTGGGTATCCCATGTAATCTAAATATTTCTTTCAAGAAGATATCAGCAATGTTCATGGCCTTGTAGGTCGACTTTACAGGAATGAAGTGTGTTGCCTTCGACAACTTGTCAACGACAACAAAAATAGAATCATTTTGCTTCTTACTTTTTGGTAAACCGGTGATAAAGTCCATAATAAAAACTTCCCACTTCCATTCTGGAATGGGTAACGACTGCAGCAATCCCTCAGGATGCTAATGCTCATCCTTGACTAGGCGGCACTCCCGAAATTTAACAATAAACATTGCAATGCCGGCCTTTAACTTAGGCCATAGAAAGTGTCTCTTGACAACGGATATCATATTTTGATATCCCGGGTGCCCCGAGTAGGGTTCCCTATGAAATTCTGTGAGGATGATGGACCGAAGGTCCCCTCCTTCTGGGACATACAAGCGATCCTCTAACCATAGCAGTCCGGATTCGTCGACCTTGTATTCTTTTTTTTGTTGAAACAACCTGCCCTCTTGGACTTTCTTAAGAATCTCTACATAGAAGGGGTCAACTATGTTGGTCGCTCTAAGCTTCTCATGCAAATCTGCATCACTTTGACTCAAATCACCTCAGAAATCATGTGAGTTTGTTGGCTTAAAGCATCAGCAACCTTATTCTCCTTGCCCTTAATGTGCTTAAACTCGAAATGGTACTCTCTTAGGAAATACAACCATCTAGCTTTCCTTGCATTCAGATTCGGTTGATCAAATAAATACTTCAGACTCATATTGTCTGTCTTCAAAAGGAACTTCCTTCCCATGAGGTAGTGCCTCCACATCCTCAAAGCATGGATGATGGCTTCTAACTCAAGATCGTGTGTAGGGTAATTTTGCTCAGGTTCTTTTAGCTTCCATGATTTGTAACAGATTGTGTGATCATTCTGCAAGAGGACTCCTCCATGTCCTTCCTTGCTTTCATCCGTGCAAACAACGAAATCCCCATCGAGATCCGCAATCCGCAACCATGGTGCGGTCATCAAAAGTTGCTTAAGCTTTTGAAAAAATTATTCACACTTGTCAGTCCATATGAACTTATTTGCTTTCTTCTGCAAAGCATTCATGGGGCAAGTGATTCTCAAGAAGTTCTCAATGAACTTTCAATAATATCCAGCTAATCCCAAGAATGACCTAATATCAGTGACACTAGTAGGGGTAGGCCAATCCTTTATGGCTTTAATCTTTTTCGGGTCCATAGCTATCCATATCTTGGAGATAATGTGACCTAGATACTGTATCTACGGTTTGTAAAAATCTCACTTACTAAACATAGCGTAAAGATGGTGTTCTCTTAACACTTGTAGTACTATATGAAGGTGTTCTTTGTGTTCCTCTTTACTCTTGGAATAAACCAGGATGTTGTTAATAAATACTAGGAAAAACTTATCCATATACCTACTGAATATGTTGGTCATCATACACATAAATTTCACGAGTGCATTGGTCAACCCGAACAACATCACTACAAACTCGTAGTGTTCATACCTTGTATGAAAGGTGGTTTTGTGAATATCTTCATCGTGAATTCATACCTGATGGTATCTAGATCGTACATCAATATTTGAAAAGCTTCTAGCTCATCCCACTTCATCAAAGACATTGTTGATCTAGGGGAGTGGGTAACGGTTCTTTATAGTCATTTTGTTCAACTGACGGTAATCGATGCACATCTGCATCGTACCGTCTTTCTTCTTTATGAACAAAATTGGGGCTCCCCAAGGGGACAAACTGGGTCAGATATACCCTTTCTCTATCAACTCCTGCAAGTACATTTTGAGTTCCACCAACTCAGGTGCACTCATGCAGTAAGGGGCTTTGGAGACCGAAACATATCCTAGGGTCAGTTCAATGGAGAAGTCTAGGTCTTTTTTCGGAGGTAATCCGGGGATTTCCTCAGGAAACACATCCTTGAAATATTTAAGAACGGGGAAGTATTCTATGTGTTGTTCCCTATCAGACTCTATGAAAACAATCTATCGAATATCATGCTTTGAATCCTAGTAATGAATTTATTCATATGCTCCAATAAATATTGCATTGCAGATGGTGAACATTATATGTACTTTTCCATGTTTCAACTGCAGAGCATGTAGAGGGTCACACTGTACAGGTTGATCCTAGAGTACATGAATATGAAGTACAACAAATTAATGCAGCAAATTTGGACCCTTGCCACAAAATCGATGACAAGTTGATGAACCACAAAGAACTGAACTACAAGTTCTAGATGGTGAGTTTCTTCTTGATTTAGTAAAGATAAAAAAATAGATAGAAGTGACTGAAAAAATACTGTGAAATTATTTTTGATAATATAATGTCATGCATATTTTTTCCCTACTGAATGAATGGATGGTTTAATAAATTTTAGCTCTTATTGAGTGAATGGTAAATATTTCTTTATGCTGAAATTTGCATGTTTGCACATAATTTTTTTTTAAGTAGATGCATTGGGTATGGGGAATTGAGAGTGATGTGAGGGGGGGAGGGGCCATAAGAGCTTCCACCTTCACATGGTTGGTTTTGTTCAGTAGAGAATATTAAATTATTCTCGAAACACTGAGGAGCGCAATGAATGGCTACAATGGCTTAAGGAAAGATGATGTTCAAAATCAAATAGGTAAGGCAATCGAGACATGGGAAAATTATGATAGTTTGAGAAAGAGTAAAATCAAATGAAATTAAGCATCAACAAGAATATCACTAATCAATTCAATGTTTAACAATTATCCATGGGCATGTAGCTATGGATTACAAAATATAAGATTGCTCAAATAATTTTATCAATGTCCATTGAATCAACACATTAGTAGGTCAATAAACCCTACGGTTGAAACTAGGACATAAACCATAGTTGTTGGTATAAACCAAAAGAGAAATGAGTAAGGGATTCCCACACTGTCTTGTATACCATTTTGAGTATTGTAAGAGACTATAAGGATGAAATTAAACCAACCAACAAACCCTAATTCTTGTAATAAAGAAGGAGAATAACAATGTTAGGGTATCACAACATTACAACCTAAGAAGTGTATTAGAGATGATTTATGGGTGAAGTACTATAGGGAGAGTCCATAATTGTGCTAGAGAGAATATACAAACCAATAACAAGAGATTTTAGGGTGATCGTAGTCTAAATCACTTGTATTCAAGAGATTAGGAAGTTCGCATCAGGCATGGGTCCTTGCCCAATTTATGCCAAATGTAAAATTACGTCATTCTAGGATTTGGGAGGGTTTTAGTTCTCATTATGGTACATTTCTAGATAATTCATTGAGTGAAGACCTTACTATACTTTTTGCAATAGGTATAATTCTAGAATGTAATCTTTGCATTTCTTATTTATAATGGAACTAGGATGAACAAAATTTATTACATCTCTTAGATTGCATCTATTTTTTTCTATAAGCTAAGGCAACAAATGAATTGGTGATGTTTTTTGATTCACAAGTTTGTTAGAAAAATAATGTAGTCTCTATAGTTCTAGAATATATGTTCTATCTCTTATCATCATTTTTCATGGTACTAATAATATTTTTAATATGATGTAGTTGTGAGGGACCCTGCATGAGGTATTTCCATCCAAATAGAGAATCTAGAGAGGATTCCAACTACAAATATCTAGGTTTAACAAAAGCAAAAGTAAGGGTAAGTTTAAGATGACACCACTTCTTGTAAATGGGATGCTAGTTTTTTATCTTTTCCAATTCTTTTTATTATCTTGATTTCCCATGATTACTAGTATTTGTCACAGGATATACAAAACTTCTACTTCGTAAGATGTAAGCATAAGAAGCATCGGTACAACTTGATAAACATGTATGCTATTTAAAGTAAAATGTTGTCTTATGGACATGATTATATTCATGTGAACATATATAATATATATTGACATGGTGTGTGGAAGGTCCCATATATAGATTCATCCTTGGGGGTGTCAAGCTTGGCACAAATGGTCATAGAGACCTATTTGACTAGGTCACTATACAACTTACAAAACTTAATAATTAACATGATGTTGTACAACTTTTGAAACTGATATCCCTTGCTCTACAGGTATGACATATTCTACTAGTTGTCCATATTTTTATGTAATCATTATCTTTGGAATATTTCATTGAAAATGTTACGGATGTATTAGGACAATTCATACTAGTGCATATCCTTTATGCATCCAACCCATTGAAACTAAACATGCCTCTATTCTCCATCTTGAAAAGTATCCAAAATCATATGTGGTCCTATTGTAAACATTCAGTTGACATCTCATTTACCACCATATTGAAATTAAAACTGCTAAAATATATAAGAAGATAGGCTATGTTCTTGCATGTTCTTGATCTGAGATATATGAATAACATGTAATGTAGACACACTACTAGATGATCATCCCATATCAAATATATATATATATATATATATATATANCCTATCTTCTTATATATTTTATTAGAGTTAATTTCAATATATATATATTATGCTAACTAATTCTTATGTTTATAATTATTTATCTATGTAGGCCTCATCTCAAAATAAAAATTGACTTAGTCATATTAAAAAAAAATTCCAAAACCCATCCATTACATCATTCATCCCAACAAAAGTTAATCATCCTAAATTCCATACACCTATTCATAAATTTGAAAGTGTCCCCCCCACTTCAATATTTGACTAACCCTTAGTCATGCTCAAGGAGTATAGCAACTTAAGTCTAGGTTGGAGGTGTAGAAAACATAAAATGTGTAGAGGTGCAAAGGAACACATGGCATGGAGATCACTTGGTTGTAGAAGATAAATCCATTGAGGCATAAGTGGAAAATATCAAATTTAACTGCAAAGAAGATAGGTGTAGATATTACCAAGTCATAAAGTAGTGGGGTTTAGTGTTTAGTGGAAGGTGAAAATCAAGTATGCATGACCAAAATCAATGAACTCTTATCATTAATCTCAACTCATATTCATCATCTCTTCTTATTAATATCAACTCATATTCATTAGCTAAAAGAGCATTTTATAACCCCATTCTCAACAAATAAATCCATTATGCTTATATACAACACCACATGGTCGCAATTTGAATCTAGAATATATAAAATATGGTGACATGGTATCAAGAATGTAGTTCAAAATTATTTTTAACAACATCATTGCATGATAATTCACCCCACAAGGATGACCGTAAATATAATCCAAGCTACATACATATTTGGTGTAGAACTTGTGAATACATAGGTAACCCCAATGCACCACCATATCAACATGTCACCAATTACATAGGTAACCCCAATTCACCACCTTACAATACTACAAGGTAGAGCTAATAGAGTTTCATATATTACTCTAAGAAATCATAATGGAATGAGAATACTCACAAAATCAATAGAGACATAGTATCACAATTTAAGGTAAGAAACAACACACAGTGACGTTTCATGAGTGATATGACCTACCACATACCATAGAACTAGTATATTTATTTAATTCTCAATCGTGGTCAAATATCTAACAACCCTTCCCATGATATCCGACTAGTATGCCATAACATTGATAGAAAATGGCATTGATTTTCCTCTTTTATGTTTGTATATGTGTCATTTATCTCATCGGATATTCGATGACTATCCCCACTTGTCTAATGAGTATGCCATTCCACCAACGACAAATGTCATCGGATATCCGGCCGTTTGTAAAGCACTATGTGTCAGCTATCCAACGGGTTTGTCGTCGGATTTAATTCCTTCTATAAAGTATTGGGAGTCACGTATCCAATGGGTGTTTCGTCGGATATCTGAAATGCATGTGTTACATATCCAATATTTATATTAAGATATTTGGGGTCAAACAGTCGACAATGACATGCCAGATATCCGACAAGACCATTTTGTTGTCGCAGATACGACGAAAATAAACCGACGTTTATAAAAGACGAGGCTTGTCGGATTGTCAATGGATTAATGTCGAAAATCATACACACATGTCGTTAGATTTTGGGTTCATATTTTCATGTGATCAGAACTGAGAAACCAACTTCCTACACCTAGGCCTCCATCACTTCAATCCTCTATAGCAAGGCAAGCTCACAAAGGCAATGGAGAGCTTAGGAAATGGACATAAAGAGTTCTATCAATAAGGATAAAGGGATGCAGACTTAAGGAAATGTCAATGGGGGGGAATTCTTCTATAGTTTCCTTACTCTCAAAGTTTCTTCTCCTTCAATGCTTCACAATGGCTCAATATATAGCCCTCAAATGGGAAATGGAGGGTCAAATCGGAGCATTTCCAGGCACATGGAAGGCCAAGGATCAAGCTATTCGTTACTTGATCAGGAAAAATCCAAATATAAATATATGTGGTAATCATTTAAATAAGCCCTACCTTCATTTCATAAAAACAATTAAAACCATGTAAATACATTAAGGTTGCAGGAAAGAATCCTGTAGACAACCATTGCCATTTCTCTTACATAAACTATGATGCCTTTGTATTAAAATATACACCAAGCATTAATACATAGGAACCAATTTATAAACCTCATCATAATCTTATAGCAGTCCAAGTAAGTATATAAGAGATGGAAGGAATCGAATCCTGTGGGCACTTAAGCCCCAAATCGCCACCACCCATTTATTACAACTCATTGTATCAACAATGACCAAGATTTGAATCCTGTAGAGTCGTTCTACATTTATCAAGTCCATGCTATACACAGAGTGTAGGAAGGCTGTAACATTAAAATAAATTCGCTACAATGAGGTCATGAGAACCTCATCCTTCTACACATGGGTTGTAAACCAAAACGAAAATTATTATACAAAGGTCGTAAGACCTTTACTAATCTATACGCTGTATTTACATAGCCACGGCTTATAAATAAACTACACAATAAATATAAATAACTATACTGCACTATCAATGGATTTACCTACAGTAACGATAGCAATCCATGGTTTGCACCCATGACTTATTTGCTTTCTATATTGCACTTTACCAAAAACCAAAATGTAAAATCTAAACAGTCTACGATTTCATAGCTTCCATGGAAAGCGCCTATGCCATCCACGACATGGCTCCAATCCATATGATGTCAACTTTTCTATTTTATCATAACTAAGCTAATAATGGAAACGATACCACACAATCTAACCACAAAGGAAAATGCCACACAAAACCCAAGTTTAAATAGCAAACAACGCATCACAGATTTGCGTACCCAAAATATTAAGTCTTAAATCAAGTCTACACAGTCATCTAATGGTCATGGCACCATTGCAAGCAATGGTGCTTTCACTGTGTACATTTATAAATGAAAACCCCGAAATAACAATTTACACGCAGAGTCTGTTAAAGGTCTCAAGTTTCGCCTTACGGATAAAAACCCTCTTTACATTACATTCCATTTCATTTAAATACAAACCTGAAGGACAATGGAACTCCATAACCCAAACCCCAAACTGAACAAGTTAAAACCTAGGCTTAAGGCCAAGAGGTGGAGTGTATGACTTGAATAGTTGGCTTACTGTATTGGTAATGCTGGACTATGGCTCACAATCATGCTACTATCCATTCACCTTCTCGCCAAACCTATCACCTCCAACCACAACAAAACAACGAGAATGAGAAGTATGATTACCCATAGTAAGAAACAAACCAACGATAGTGCAGTAAAACCGAATGATACCATAACTTTGATGCCCTAGAGGTCGCCTTCACCCACTACACAGAGCCGAGACCAAACAACCAACAAACAGATAAAATGAGCAAATTCCATCATGAGCAAAGCCCTAAGCTTGGGACTCCACAAAATCCAAGGCACCATCCTGGTGTCCATTATCCATGCTAAAACCCCACATATCTATAGTTTGTAAACGACACAAGATCGTTTGCCACATTTCCCATTTGCAAAGTGTTAAACCCCATCATGTAAACATTGAACCTATGATATATTTCGCCACCCAAAGCTTAATACAACGTATAGTATGATATACAACATATACCATAGGATTAAATCCTGAAATTATTGCTTATCCATTTTCCCTAAGAATTAATCTTAGAACCATGGCATATGAATATGCCATGGTAAACTTGTTAACTACAAGTACAGAATTGGGTTTTAACCAATGTTTATAAACTTGCCAAAAACAATATAATTATACGTTAATACTTTAAATAAAATAAACATGAAATACAAATAGGTTAAAAGTATGAATAGTTGATCAATAACATATCAAGAATAGTAAGTGTGACTTAGATAATCAGTCTAGTTTTTATAGAGAATAAGCGGGGTAATTACTTTGTCATCAAACTGAGTCTATAAGAAGTAATAATAATGAATGGTAGGTGTCACTAGCTGCGAGCGTAAGTATTCCTGCATGTAAAACAAGTTAATATTTCCTTAGTTCAAAACTGAACTAAGTAAGCCACTAGAAAAGTAGAAACTTTACGTCTTAGTCAGTTACATGGGAGAACTAGTCCTGCCACTCTGCCCACTTTGATTCCAAGAACAAAGTTAAGTTAGAACATGTAAATAATAAGTAAACTCATGCTGATAGTAAAGAGGTGCATAATCAAAGTAACTACACATACACAACAATGTAAACACATGAGAATAGCTTAGTAATCATATTTACGACATCATAATGTAAAATACAGTAACGAACATAATTGAAAGGATGAAGTAAACGTAAGAACAACTTACGATAAATAAGTGGTACATTTACTATACGTTATATTTCACAAGTCCAATAATGTCCATTCCTGGGTATTTTATACTAGCCTAAGGAAAAAAAATTACTTTCAATTTTTGGGGACATTACAAGTGGTATTAGACCCCAATTCAATACTAAGAGACCTATGGGCGCACCAAGCATTCACTGCAAGGAAAATAAAGTATGTTATTAAATTTTGTTACTAACAGAAAATTTTCTATTATTAAATTTTTTTGCAATGACAGGAATTTTTACATAACAATTCAGATTATGAACACTAAGGAAGATAATAGCTAGCAAGGAAAGATGAACACCCCCACCCCAGAAGTAGATATGGTGGTGGAATTAAATTCTGATATTTTGGAGACTATACACAGTCTTAGAGCATAATTGCAGAGTTCATAGAAGATAGTCTGAACAAAATAAAGGAATAGCAGGCTATTAATGAAGTATTACTGAGAAATATGACAAGACGAAGCCGCAGGGAAAGCCTACTCAGTCCACAAACAGATCTAAAAGAGAACCTTACCATAAACAGGCTAGCAGCGCAAGAGAAGAAGAAAAAGAGGAATGTACCCCTGAAGCACTAAAAGAAGATCATCATAGTCCTTCCAATGATGGCTCTCTTTCTCCTCACAGAAAGAAACAAAGAAGCGACGATAGTCTTCAGGGGGGGATTTAGAAAAATAAGAGGCCCGACCTATGAAGGTGAAGTAAACACTGGGGAGAAAGCTGAAGAGTGGCTGCTGGGTATGAGAAAATATTTCCATGTTCATAACTACTCAAGTGAGATGAAGGGTCAGCTTTCCATCTATAATTTAAATTGCAAGGCATCAAGATGGTGGAGGGATTTGAAACACACCAAGAAATATGAGCTAAGATCAATACGCTGGGATAACTTCCGAAAAATATTCCAAGAAATGTATATGTCGAAAATGTTCTTTGACAGAAAGGTGAAAGAGTTCCATGAGCTACGTATGGGGTCCATGACCATTGACACTTTTATTAATAGATTTCTAGATCTGTTACATTATGTACCATACATTCAAGATGAAAAGGTAAAGATCCAACCGTTTTTAGGATGTCTCCCTCCCAACTTTTAGGAAAGGAATGAATTCAACGTGCCAAAAACTTTGGATATCATGCTACACAAGGCTAGACTCTGCTATGAGCATGGGAAACTACAACAAGAGACCATGAACCAAAACAGAGACAAGTCTAAGAACTTTTCTGATAACAGCAAACATGGGTTTAACCCACAACCATACAAAAAGAAGAATAATAGCTTTCTATGAAACAAGAACTTCAAAAAATATGGTACAAAGCCATATGTACCAGCCCCAAATGGTAACAAGCCAATAGCAAGTGGAGCCAATGCTACTCCACTACAAATCAAGTGTCGAAAATGCAGCAGGCCTCATTATGCCCGAGATTGTAAGAACAATACCAATGGAGTCTTGCACAACTTACAAGAATAACCAACTACAGAAGACATAGATGGAACACAATGGATTTATGTAGCATTGAATGGCCGACAGGTAGACCATCAAGCTACAATGGTTCAGATAGAAGGTAAGATCTTGAACACTTCTATTTCAATACTTATTGATCCCGGTGCTTTATAGAGCTATGTTTCGCCTAAAATTGTCGATGTATGCAAACTAGGAAAATTAAAGCATGATAAACCTTGGATGGTACAGTTAGCCACAGGTAGGAAAAGGAAAGTTTCGGAAACAATTAAAGATTGCAAGGTAAACCTGAATGGTTTTTCTACGAAATTAAACCTGAACATCCTACCCTTAGGATCGTACGATATAATTATCGGCATGGACTGGTTGGAACAACACCATGTCATGCTTGATTGCTTACACAAGTCAATGTTGTGTACTGATATCCAAGGGAACCAAGTGAAGGTTCAAGGAATTCCAAAGAAATTTTATGTAAGGAAAATATCTGCCATACAAGCGAAGGAATGCATTAGGAAAGGATGCAAGTTGTTTGCAGTAAAAATACGAGACATAGATTCTGAAAGAGAACAATGCATAGAAGACTCTCCCATTCTTGAAGAATTCAAGGATGTGTTTCCTGAGGAAATCCCAGTATTACCTCCGAAATGAGACCTATACTTTTCCATCGAACTAACACTAGGATCAGTTTCGGCTTCCAAAGCCCCTTACCGCATGAGTGCACCAGAATTGGTGGAACTCAAACTACAATTGCAGTAGTTGATAGAGAAAGGGTATATCCGACCCAGTGTGTCCCCTTGAGGAGCACTGATATTGTTCATAAATAAGAAAGATGGTACGATGCAGATGTGAATCGATTTACCGTGAGTTGAAAAAAATGACTATCAAGAACTGATACCCAATCCCTAGGATCGATGAATTGTTCGATCAAGTGGAAGGATCCAAAATGTTTTCAAATATTGACCTGCAATCTGGGTACCATTAGGTACGGATTCGCAATGAGGAGATTCGCAAAACCGCCTTTAGTACGAGGTACGGGCACTACAAGTTTGTAGTGATATTGTTCGGGTTAACCAATGCACCTGCGAACTTTATGTGTATGATGAACAACATATTCAGTAAATATCTGGATAAGCTTATTTTGGTCTTTATAGACGAAATCCTAGTTTATTCCAAGAATAAAGAGGAACTTGAAGAAAACCTTTGCATAGTACTACAAGTGTTGAGAGAAAACTAGCTTTACGCTAAGTTTAGTAAATGTGATTTTTACAAACCACAAATACAATACTTAGGTTACATTATCTCTGAGACAGGGATAGATGTGGACCTGAAAAATATTAGAGCCATGAAGGATTGGCCTACCCCTACCAATGTCATTGACATTAGGTCCTTTTTGGGATTAGCCGTATATTATCGAAAGTTCATTGAGCACTTCTTAAGAATCGCTTTCCCCATGATCACTTTGCAAAAGAAGCAAATAAGTTCTTATGGAATACTAAGTGCGAAGAAAGTTTTCAAAAGCTTAAACAACTTTTGATGACCACATCGATACTACGAATTGCGAATCCCAATGGGGATTTCGTTGTTTGAGTGGATGCAAGAAAGGAAGGACTTGGAGGAGTCCTCTTGTAGAAATATCACGTGATCTATTATGAATCATGGAAGGTAAAAGAGCATGAGCATAACTACCCCATGCATGATCTTGAGTTAGCATCCATCATCCATGCTTTGAATATGTGGGGGCACTACCTTATGGGAAGGAACTTCCTTCTGAAAGCAGACAATATGAATCTGAAATATTTTATTCGATCAACCAGATCTGAATGCAAGGCAATCCAGGTGGTTGACTTTCCTTAGTGAGTACCATTTCGACCTAAATCACATTAAGGGAAAAGATAACAAGGTTTTCGATGCTTTGAGCTGACGGAATCATATGATATATGAGGTGACTTTGAGTCAAACCAATGCAGATTTGCATGAGAAGATTGGAACAACCAATAGAGTTGACCCTTTCTATGTAGAAATCCTCAAGAAAGTCCAAGAGGATAGGTTGTTTCAGCAACAAAAAGAATACAAGGTAGATGAATCCGGATTGCTATGGTCCAAGGATAGATTGTATGTTCCAGAAGGAGAGGACATTCGGTCCAGCATCCTCACAAAATTTCATCAGAAACCCTACTTGAGGCACCCGGGATATCAAAATATGATATCCGCCGTCAAGAGATACTTTTTTTGGCCTAAGTTAAAGGCTGACATGGCGATGTTTATCGCAAAATGTCATGAATGTCAACTAGTAAAAGCTGAGCATAAACATCCTTCAGGATTGCTGCAGCCATTACCCATTCCAAAATGGAAGTGGGAGGTCATTGGTATGGATTTTATCACCATTCTACTGAAAAGTAAGAATAAGAATGATTATAATTTTGTAGTAATTGACAAGTTGTCAAAAGCAGCACACTTCCTTCCTGTGAAGTCAACCTACAAGGAAATGAACATTGTTCATATCTTCTTAAAGGAGATATTTAGATTGCACAAGATACCCAAGGAAATCATCTTGGACTGAGATGTTAAGTTTACATGAAACTTTTGGAGATATTTATTCTCCGAATTAGAGACACAGTTTAACTTTAACACCGCTTATCACCCATAGATAGACGAGCAAACAAAAAGAGCAAACCAGATTGTTGAGGACATGCTTAGGATGTATGTCATGAACAACTCCACTAAGTGGGAAGACTACTTGCATCTTGCAAAGTTTGCATATAACAACGGTTATCAGACTTCCTCCAAGATGACTCCCTTTGAGGCACTCTATGGACGAAAGTATAGAACACCGGTTACTTGGGATAGCCCAGTGGATCGGCTCATGTTAGGGCCTAATTTATTAATGGACTTAGGATAGTTGGTTACCAAGATCCAGGTGAACCTTAAAGAAGCACAAGATCACTAGAAAAGTTACGCGGATCAGAAAAGAAAAGATAAATACTTTCAAATAGGAAATCATGTCTACCTGAAAGTAAAAGCAAAACAAATCTTGTTGAGCTTGGGTGGGTGTGGTAATTTAGCACCTAGATTTTGTGGACCTTTTGAAATACTGGCCAAGAAAGGGCTAGTGGCATATGAGCTAGCATTACCCACAGATGTAAGAGTCCATAATGTTTTCCATGCATCCTTGTTAAAGAAATATGTTTATGATACTAAACATGTAGTTGATTGTTCCTTATTACAGGTGGAACTTGAAGGAAAGTTTTCCCCTGAGCCTATTCATATATTGGAAAAAAGAGAGGCGCAACACTGGAAGCACACCATATTCCAGTTGAAACTACAATGGAAGCACTTTGAGGCCGATGAGGCTACTTGGGAGAATGAAGCCACCATGAGAAAAGCTTACCCATCCTTGTTTCATGATGTCATTATGATTCCCTAGAACACCAGGGATGGTGTTGTTTTAAGTGGGGAGGGATGTAATATCCTGAATTTTGGACCTAGCACTTATAGGCACGAGCCTTTTGATTACGATGTTATCTTGATATTTTATTTTGATATATTGGGTTGAGGACCCCACTACATATGAACATGATGATTTTTTTTATATATTGGGTGTAAGCCAATTATTGATGATATATATATGCTTGTTGGTTTTAGGCGTGGACCCTGAAGCACATGATTGATGAGATGTTTTGTGTTGAACGAGGAGCTCTGGAGAACATGGGTAATTAATGTTTTGTGTTGAGCGAGGAGCTCTGGAGAACATGGGTAATTAATATTTTGTGTTGAGCAAGAATCTCTATAGCACATGAGTACTTACATTTGTGTTGAGTGAAAATCTGTGAAACACATGAAAAGATAACTGGAAGTGTTTGGCATAAGCTCTGGATCCTTCCATGTTTATGTTGAGCATAAGCTCTGCAGCATCGGATCCTTGGTCATTGCATCCCTAAGTGTATCGTACAAGTACATCCTAGCATTACTATTAAGCGAAGAGCTCTGGAATTGCACTAAGTCTGTAACTCCCTATTTAAGCATTGAGTATGGGATCTGGTAAGCACTAGGGGTTACTGAAAAAAATTTAATAATTTTCGAGTGAAAATGACTCAAGAAAATTATTGATCTCATTAGACTTATTTATAAGTGATTAAATGAAATTTTGAATTTTTGTATTCTCATCAAGTACTGAAGGACTACCATGTTATATGAGGGAATCCAACATGCAAGGATGTTTAGAGTTTCCTAGCCTAGTAGACCTAACCATCTACCTATTTGACCTTAATGAAGAAGTGTCATTAAGTCTAGGGATCATTGTATATGATGCCTAAAGACAAATGTTAACAAATGTTATATTAATATGTATTTTATACATGGTATGTATAAAGAATAAATATAGTAATAATATTAATGATGAAAGAAAGAAAGAAAATATCCATCCATCAATTGTTTATTATTAAAAGATAATAAATAATACAATACCTACAAAAAGTCTAATTAGGAACTAGTTGAAAGTTCCTAAGTTAAAGTATTAAAAATTACCCAAATTAATTAAAAAGGGTCAAATCCAGAAATCAAGGTTTCTTGATTCAACTATCCCTTTGACTAAAAAGTATGTCTATGAATTCTCAAGCCAAAGAAAGGCTTGGGGTTCTGATTGATCTTGTGGGAGTCATTATTCTGCCTGTTTTGCTATCAAGTAAATTCTTGAAGAACAATTTCCTGGAAGGAAAAGGAGAACTGATCCAGACCTGATATACTAGATAGGAAACCCTACCTTAGGAACTCTAAGCTACTTGCATGTTGGATTCCAGCTCGAGGGGATCGGGATTGAAACTAGGAACGGTTCTGGGTCATGGTTGGGTGGAACGTGATAGTTCCTAAGTGATTTTGTCATCTAATACAGAGGTCAGATATATCTATGAATTATTAATGCTGGTTATTTGAGTGTACAGGTTCAGCCATTAAAGAAGCTTCAAATTACAGGTATGAGATCCTATATTGAGTATTCTACTTTTCTAGAAAAAAGGGTAGTTAAATTAGGAAAGGGTTCACATTATATGTTCTAATCCTATGTGTTTTATTTCTATTTAAATATTCTAGGGTTTACATTTTAAATTATAACCCTAGTCTGTAAGTTATTTTCTATGCCAGATCTATCTAGGGTTTATTCATTAGTTTACTTCTACATTTTTAATTCATGTATAAATGTTTATCAAGGGTTTTCACCTTAGTTTTATTCATGTATTACTTTTACTATTGAAACCATGTTAACTACAAACTAGGTTTTATTCATATCTATGGGCCTATCTTTTCTTTGTCCTATATACTCTACTGACAGATTTCATCTGTCAACAGAGCCATGTTTGAATAATTACTTGTTTAGATATATGCTGCCATTAAAACCTAGATTTAATTTAGTATCATCTACTTCTAATAACAAGAAAAATAACTAAGAATACTGTTGGTATATAACTAGTAAACTATTGGTNATTAAATCTAAGACAAAAATCAGGGAAGACCTTTCAAGGTCTACATAACTAAATATATGCGAAAAACCAAACCATTTCCATTAAAATAACATCATCATAAGCAAATAAGGAGAGCAAGTACTGGGACCATTCATTGTTATAAATATTAAGTTCCTTTTGCTACATTAAATCCACAGCTCTATACTATTATAAGAGTGCACCATAAGAAATACATCCATAAATTACAAGGCCCAAATAAAATCCAAATTATAAATTTTAAGCAGTAATCATTTAAATAAACCCTACCTTCATTTCATAAAAACAATTAAAACCATGTAAATACATTAAGGTCGCATGAACAAATCCTGTAGAAAACCATTGCCATTTCACGTACATAAACTACGATGCCCTTTGTATTAAAATTTACAACAAACATTAATACACAGGAACCAATTTATAAACCTCATCATAATCTTATAATAGTCCAAGTAAGTATACAAGAGATGGCAGGAATCGAATCATGTGGGCACTTAAGCCCCAAATCGCAACCACCCATTTATTACAACTCATTGTATCAACAACAACCAGGACTCGAATCCTGTAGAGTTGTTCTACATTTATCAAGGCCACACTATACACAGAGTGTAGGTGGGCTATAACATTAAAATAAATTCGCTACAATGAGGTCGTGAGAACCTCATCCTTCTACACACAAGTTGTACACCAAAACGAAAATCATTACATAGAGGTCGTAAGACCTTTACTAATCGATACATTGCATTTACATAGCCACGGCTTATAAGAAAAATACACATCAAATATAAATAACTATCTTGCACTGTCAATGAATCCACCTACAACAATGATAGCCATCCAGGGTTTGCAACCATGACTTCTCTTCTTTCCACATTGCACTTTACCAAAAACTAAAAAGTAAAATTTAAACAGTCCATGATTTCACGGCTTCCATGGCAAGTGTCTATGCCATCCATGACATGGCTCTAAGCCATATGCTATCGACTTTTCTACTTTATCATAACTAAGCCAATAATGGAAACGATTCCACATAGTCCAACCATGAAGGTAAATTCCACACAAAACCCAAGTCTAAATAATAATGAATGAAACATATATTTGCATACCAAAAATATTAAGTCTTAAATCAATTCTACAAAGTCATCCAATGGTTGTGGCACCATTGCAAGCAATGGTGCTACCATTGTGTACATTTATAAATCAAAACCTCAAAATCACAATTTACACGGAGAGCCTGTTAAAGGTATCATATTTCACCTTATGGCTAAAAACCCTCTTTACATTACATTCCATTTCATTTAAATACATACCTGAAGGGTAACTAAATTCCATAAGCCAAACCCCAACCTAGACAAGTTAAAACCTAGGCTTAAGGCCAAGAGGTGGCGAGTACGACTTGAATAACAGGCTTACCATATTGGTAATGCTGGACCATGGCTCACAGTCACGCTATGAGCCATACACCTTCTTGTGAAACCTGTCACCTCCAACCACAACAAAACAAGGAGAATGAGAAGTATGATTACCCATAGTAAGCAACAAACCAATGACAATGTAGTGAAACTAAACGATACCATACCTTTGATGCCCTAGAGGTCGCCTTCACCCACTATGTAGATCCGAGATCAAACAACCAACAAATAGAGCAAATGACCAAAGTCCATCATGAGCTAATCCCTAAGCTTGGGCCTCCATGAACTCTAAGGCACATTAATGGAACCAACCTAGTGTGCATTATACATGCTAAAAACCCACATCTCTATAGTTTGTAAATGACACAATATCGTTTTCCACCTTTCCCATTTTCAAAGTGTTAAACCTCATCGTGCAAACGTTGAACCTATGATATATTTCACCACCCAAAGCTTAATACAAGGTATAGTATGATATACAATGTATACCATAGGCTTAAATCCTTAAACCATTGATTATCAGTTTTCTAATCATTAAGCTTAGAACCATGGCATATGAAATATGCCATGGTAAACTTGTTAACTATAAGTCCAGAATTGGGTTTTAACCAACGTTTATGAACCTACCCAGAACAATATAATTATACGTTAATACTTTCAATAAAATAAACATGAAATACAAATAGGTTAAAAGTATGAATAGTTGATCGGTAACATATAAAGAATAGTAAGCGTCACTTAGCTAATCAGTCTATTTTTTATAGAGAATAAGCGGGGTAATTACCTTGTCATCAAACCGAGTCTGTAAGAAGTAATAATAACGAACTGTAGGTGTCACTAGCTGCGAGTGTAAGTACTCCTGTACATAAAACAATTTTAGATTTCCTTAGTTCAAAACTGAACTAAGTAAACCACTAGACAAGTAGAAATTTTACCTCTTAGTTAGTTACATGGGAGAACTAGTCCCACCAATCCGCCCACTTTGATTTCAAGAACAAAGTTAACTTAGAACATGTAAATAATAAGTAAATTCATGCTGATAGTAAAGAAGTGCATAATCAAAGTAACTACACATACACAACAATGTAAACACATGAGAATAGCTTAGTAATCATATTTACGACATCATAATGTAAAATACAGTAACAAACATAACTGAAAGGAAGAACTAAAACATAAGAACAAATTACGATAAATAAGTGGTACAGTTAGTGTAC
Organism: Pseudotsuga menziesii; assembly: GCA_001517045.1. Taxonomy (NCBI): domain Eukaryota; kingdom Viridiplantae; phylum Streptophyta; class Pinopsida; order Pinales; family Pinaceae; genus Pseudotsuga; species Pseudotsuga menziesii. The sequence goes on from LPNX010166562.1 coordinate 127,691, forward strand.
GTTATATTCCGCAAGTCCAATAATGTCCATGCCTATGTAGTTTATACTAGCCTAAGGTAAAAAAAATATTTTCAATTTTTGGGGACATTACATTTATGGGTGCAGTACTATAGGGAGAGTCCATAAGTGTGCTAGAGAGAATATACAAACCAATAACAAGAGACTTTAGGGTTCTCATAGTCTAAATCACTTGTATTCAAGAGATTAGGAAGTTCGCATGAGGCATGGGTCCTTGCCTAGTTTATGCCAAATGTAAAATTGCATCATTCTAGGATTTGGGAGGGGTTTAGTTCTGGTTATGGTAAATTTATGGATAGTTCATTGAGTGAAGACCTTACTATAGTTTTTGCAACAGGTACAATTCTATAATGCAATCTTTGCATTTGTTATTTATAATGGAACTAGAATGAACAAAATTTATCTGTTAGATTTTATCTATTTTTTTCTACAAGCTAAGGCAATAAATGAATTGGTGATGTTTTTTAATTCACAAGTTTGTTACAAAAATAATGTAGCCTCTACAGTCCTAGAATATATGTTCTATCTCTTATCATCATTTTTCATGGTACTAATAATATGTAATATTATGTAGTTGTGAGGGACCCTGCATGAGGTATTTCCATCCAAATAGAGAATATAGAGAGGATTCCAACTATATATATCTAGGTTTAACGAAAGCGTAAGGGTTAATTCAAGATGACACCACTTCTTGTAAACAAAATGCTAGTTTTTGAACTTTTCTAGTTCTTGTTATTATCTTTATTTCCCATGATTACTCGTATTTGGTGCAGTATATATACAAAAATTCTACTTCCTAAGTTGTAAGCATAATAAGCATCATTACAACTTGATAAACATGTATTCTATTTAAAGTAACACGTTGTCTTATGGACATGATTATATTCATTTGAACATATATAATATATGTTGACATGGTGTGGGGCAGGTCCCATATATAGCTTCATCCTTGTGGGGTGTCAAGCTTGGCATAAATGGTCATAGAGACCTATTTGACTGGGTCACTATCCAACTTACAAAACTTAATGATTAACATGATGTTGTACAAATTTTGAAACTTACATCCCTTGCTCTACAAGTATGACATATTGTACTAGTTTTCCATATTTTTATGTAATCATTGTCTTTGGAATATTTCACTGAAAATGTTATGGATATTAGGACAATTCATACTAGTGCATATCCTTTATGCATCCAACGCATTGAAACTAAACACGCCACTGTTATCCATCTTGAAAATTATCCAAAAGGATATGTGGTCCTATTGTAAACATTTAGTCGACATCTCTTTTACCACCATATTGAAATTAACACTGCTAAAATATATAAGAAGATAGGTTATGTTCTTGATCTGAGATATATGAATGACATGTAATGTAAACACACTATTATATGATAATCCCATATCAAATGCATATCCTATATATATATTATGCTAACTAATTCTTATGTTTATAATTATTTATCTATGCAGGCCTCATCTCAAAATAAAAATTGACTTAGGCGTATTAAAAAAAAATTCCAAACTCTATCCATTGCATCATTCATCCCAACAAAAGTTAATCATCCTAAATTCCATACACCTATTCATAAATTTCAAAGTCTCCCCCCCACTTCAATATTTGACTAACCCTTAGTCATGCTCAAGGAGTCTAGCAACTTAAGTCTGTGGAAATTGAACCCAAGAGATAGAACAATTACACTCACAAAATTGCTAATCAAACATACAAATTTCACACCAAAGGAGACTGAAATTGGAGCATAACACTAATCTGTATTCAATAAGTGTACAATAGCCAATGAGTCTGAAGTAATAGGCTGCTGCAATATATCATTTCATGAGAGAATCGAATGCATAAAGATGCCATTCTAAATAGCCAAAAAGTAGGCTTACTAAATCTAGTAAAATCCCACACAGGTGCATAAAGCAGTTTCCAAATCTATGAAGATGCTCACGAATTTTCTAATTCAAGTGGGAAAGCTAAAGAGGGATGTAAAAAAAAATCATACATTCTTTTATTTGGACCAAATGAGGGAGGATGATGTGGGAAAAAAACAAGTCAACTACACCTAGTCTAGCTTTTCCTTTTTCCTTAAATCAGATTAAAACAAGGCATCTTTTCAGAAAAACCATATATGCAATTTGGAGGATCTGGAATAAAGAAGACATACTAAATTGGGTTTCCATGATGTTTCCCAAGCTCTCCATGACTCATTTTTAGCACGTGATGACTTATAGGACTTGTAGAAGGCAACTAGCATAGAATGGAATCTAGGAAACTAGGTAATAAGACAAAAATAATTAAATTAATGTCTAAGGTAGGTAACTATGGGTTGATTATTCTAACACCCCCCTTTAATCCTAAATTTATGAGTAAATATCAGAAAACTATAGGTCCTAGAAACAAGGCTTATTCACCCTTTACATATTGCTTGTCCATACAACCAAGGAAAGAGGAAAAAACATAGTGGGAAAATCCTCCCTTAAACATGCACAGGAAAAACAAAATTTTGGAAATATTGTCATCAATCATGCTTCACAGCATGATCAGCAATCCCCAGTAGCGATTTGAGATTTCTAAAGGTCTTCTAAAAAAAAAACTTTGGTGAAGATGTCTGCTACTTGTTCTAAATATGCACAGAAGAGTAGATCAATGGTGCCATCATGCACAAGTTGTCTGATGTAGTGCATATGGATCTCAATGTGCTTGGTTCACTGTCTCTGAACTGGATCATTACAGATTCGAATGGTGCTCTGATTATCACAGTAGATAATAGTTGAAAACTCTAATTCGAAACCACATTCTCCAAGTATCCCCTGCAACCCAAAACATTGAGTTGCTACATTTACAACTCTTGTATACTCTGCTTCTATAGATGATAGTACTATGGCACTCCGCTCCTTGCTTGACCAGATGATTGGTCCTTCTGTAAGCATGAACACATATCCTGATGTATACTTTTGATCTGTGTTGTCACCTACCATATCACTGTCAGTAAACCCAATCAAATCAAGATCAGATTTTTCTTTGTAGAAGATCCCATGAGTTCTTGTTCCTTGAACAAAGTTTAGGATACTTTTGGCTGCTCTTTAGTGGATATCATGAGCCTGATCCATTTATCTCAAACCCACACTAATTTCATAGTATATATCAGGTTGAGTGTGTGTAATATAAAGAAAACACCCAATCAACTTCCTATACAGTGTATTATTTACCATATGAGAAGAACCTGCTTCTTCAAGCTTAACTCCTGAAAGGAACGGAGTCTTGCTTGGCTTGCAATATTTCATGTTGAACTTGTTTAGTAAATCCAAAGAATACTTGGACTGATGTAATTTTATTCCATGTTGGGATTGAGCAATTTCAAGACCCAAGAATTGGCTCAACAATCCCAAATCTATCATAGAAAATGCATGGTTCATTGCATCCTTCAAGGAGGCAATCTCTTCCTTTGAACTTCCTATAATCAGAAGTTCATCCACATACAAGACAATAATCATCAAAGAAACATGAATCAGCTTCAAATAGACATTAGGATCAGACTTGCATCGAACAAAACTTAGTGATAGCAAAAATCCATCAATCTTGGCATACCAAGCCCCGAGGGCTTGCTTGAGCCCATATAGTGATTTCTTTAACCTGCACACTAAATATGGATTAGAAACAAACCCTTTAGGTTGCTGAATGTAAATATCTTTAGTGATATCTCCATTTAGGAAATCACACTTCACATCCATGTGATGTACCTCTCACTGCTTCGAAGCTGCAATGGCTAGAGCTAGCCTTATGGAGTCCATCTTTGCCACTGGTGCAAAGGTTTCATTGTAGTCAATACCATGTACTTGTGAGTAGCCCTTGGCTACCAATATTGCCTTATATTTCAAAGGTGAACCATAAGCAGAAAAATTAGTCTTGAAAACCCACTTACATTGAACTAGCTTCCTCCCTGGGGGAAGATCAACCAGTTCCCAAGTGTTGTTCTTCTGGAGCGAGCTAAATTCTAAGTTTCATGGCTGTTTGCCATCTTGGATCATGTACTGCATCTTGATATGTCTATGGATCTGATTCAACCATTATATATCACTTTTAATCAAATAGAGGATCTTTCACACAAAGGGCACTCTCAAATTGAGATCTAGTCCTCCTAGTGTCACTAGGATTTCCAGCTAGTTCCCCAGCTGCATGAATGGTATTTGCTGCCCATTTTGGACTTGTAGGAATGTTAGGATCTGAAATCAAATCATCATTATCATACATATCAGAATCATCAAACTCATTAGTTTCTTCACTTACAATCAATGGATCTGGTGGTGAAGAAGACTCTCCAACTTCAACTGCTACTAAAGGCTCTTCTTGGAACTTAACACTTCTTTCAATGAAATATTTGTTAGTGCTCAAGTTTATCAGCTTGTACCATTTTGAATCTTTAGAATACCCAACAAATAGGAACTCTTGGCTTTGGGGCTACAAAGCCTTCCTCTTTTCAGTTAGAATTCTAGCCCAAGCCTTTGAGCCAAAAACCTTGAAATGGGTCACATCTGGATTGTGCCCACTCCAAGCTTAAAAAGGAGTCATACCATCAAGATTATTATGAGGCGGCCTATTTTGGATGTAGGATGCACAGTTGATAGCCTCTTCCCAAAACTTTGGTGGAAAAGTCTTAGCCTCTGTCATGCATGTTGCCATCTCCTTCAGTGATCTATTCTTTCTCTCAGCAACACCATTTTGTTGTGGTGTGTAAGGGATTGAATGGTGCATCTAAATAACTACATATTTACAATACTGAATGAACTCAGAATTGACATACTCACCACCATTTTCAGATCTGAGGATCTTGAGTTTCCTCCCAGACTGGTTTTCAACCAAGGCTTTAAAGAATTTGAAGAGGTCAAAAACTTTAGACTTATGCTTTAGGAAGTGAACCCAACAATTCCTGGAAAAATCATCTATGAAGGTCAGTGCATATTTGGCTTGAATGATGGACATATGAGGGAATGGACCAGCAATGTCATTGTGGATCATCTCAAGAGGTGCATAGGTTCTCTGATGACTAGCTTTCTCATACTTGTGCTCTGGGTGTTTTCCTAGGATACAAGCTTGACAGACTCCCCTAGAAAACTTGATCTTTGGTAACCCTATGACCATATCTTTTTCACTCAAATCAGAAAGATACTTGTAGTTAATATGGCCAAATATTTAATGCCAAAGTTTGCTTGCTTCATTAGCATGAATCAAAAGAGTAGAGGGATTTGAGTAGGGTAAAAAATGGTAAAACTTGTATACCTTCGAAGTGTGATCTACAACACCTTTTGCTATGAATTTACCATTCGAAATATCAGTGATTTCAACATCATCAGGGGAAAATATCAGCTTCTTTGGAGACCCATTATGAGTCATCTGATACACTGACAAGAGATTAGAGGCAAGACCTGGAACATACAACACATTATTGAACTTACCATGGTCAAGATCAATCCTTCCCTTCCCCAAACTGTCAGTGAGAGAGTCATCTCCCAAAACTATTGGTAGACCGTTCGACATGTCAACAGAGGAGAATGTCTCTTTTGTCGAAACCATATGTCTAGAAGCTCTAGAGTCTATGACGAAGCTAGGTGAGCTTGACGTGTCAGCAACCAAGGCATGTACTCTCTCTATATCCTCTGAATTTGATCCTCCTTCCCTCTTATTTGATCATTCAGGAAGGGAGATGTTATTCTTCTCCAGGAGTTGGGTCAACATGTCAATTTTATTCTTCATACAAGAGCTCTCAGGATGATAGCCCTTACTGTAGTATGTGCACTTGCTCATTTCTCCTTTGTTCTTCTTCTTTTGGGAGTTCTTCTTGGAACCTTGGGGCTCCTCTTAAGACTTGTTCTTGTCTCTATTTTTCTCAGGTGGATTTTTAGCTTTTTTCTTTCTTTTTGAGGGCACCCTTGAATCTCCAGCAACCAAAGCTTGGTCTTTGAAAGGTTTGATGGTTCCTATCATCACCAACTTATCTTTCTCGTGTGTGAGGGATTCCATGAACTCGGAAAGCTTAGGCATCTTCCAGGCTCAAGCTATTAACTTGGTGGCATGGAAGGTCGAAAAAAACACTGAATAATTAGGACCAATATTAGAGAGTATGGCCAAAACTAGTTGCTCTTCCTTCTTTTTGATCCCACACTATTTCAACTGCAAAACAAGGGCCTTAAACTTGGAAAAGTAGACTTGCAATGATTCAAAGCTACTCAGACTCAAGGAGATCAACTCATTCTCATTTTGATGTCCTCTCATCTCATATGTCTTTCCAAAAATATCTTCTAGCTTCTCCCACACTTCATTAGGTGATGTCATTCCATCAAGATGGAAGAGGAGGTCTCTTGAAATGCTCAGACACAAAAGACCATAGGCCTCATCCCTCTTGTTGTACCATTTAATTTTCTCTACAAATGAATTGGGCTCTACCTTAGTTTCCATAGTCACCCTGTAGAGACCTTTCTCTCTCAACAATATCTCCATCTCATTTTTCCACTCAAAGAAATTGAATGGAGTCGAGATGATCTTCTGAGATTGGTCCATAGCTCAGAAATTGTGCCCTCCAGTCAGCAGAATGCACTCCCAGTCAATATTTTGAACCTGCAATAGCAATAAGGAAGGAGAGAAATCAATCTACAAAGGCTCTAATACCATGTGGAAATTTAACCCAAGAGATAGAACAATTACACTCACAAAAGTTGCTAATCAAACATGCAAAACTCACACCAAAGGAGACGTAAATTGGAGCATAATACTAATATGCATTCAATAAGTGTACAATAGCCAACCTTCTAAAGTAATAGGCTGCTGTAATATATAATTACATGAGAGAATCGAATGCATAAATATGCCATTCGAAATAGTCAAAAAGTAGGCTTACTAAATCTATTCAAATCCCCCATAGGTGCATAAAGCAGTTTCCAAATCTATGAATATGCTCACGATTTTTCTAAGTCAAGTGGGAAAGATAAAGAGGGATGGAAAGACAACTCATACATTCTTTTATTTGGATAAAAGTAGGGAGGATGATGTGGGAAAAAAAAAGTCAACTACACCTAGTCTAGCTTTTCCTTTTTCCTTTAATCCGAATAAAACAAAGGAACTTTTCAGAAAACGTAGATATGTGCTTTGGGGGATCTGGAATAAAGTAGACATGATAAATTGGGTTTCCAGGATGTTTCCCAAGTGCTCCATGACTCATTTTTATCATGTGTTGACTTCTAGGACTTGTAGAAGGAAACTAGCATAGAATGGAATCTAAGAAACTAGGTAATAAGATAAAAATAATTAAATTAATTTCTAAGGTAGGTAACTATGGTTTGATTATTCTAACAAAGTCTAGGTTGGAGGTGTATAAAACATAAAATGTGTAGAGGTGCAAAGGAACACATGGCATGGAGATCACTTGGTTATATAAGATAAATCCATTGAGGCATAGGTGGAAAATATCAAATTTAATTGCAAAGCACATAGGTGTAGATCTCACAAAGTCATAAAGTAGTGGGGTTTAGTGTTTAATGGACGGTGAAAATTGAGTATGCACCACCATAATTAATGAACTCTTATCATTAATCTCAACTCATACTCATCATCTATTCTTATTAATATCAACTTATATTCATCATCTAAAAGAGCATTTTGTAACCGCATGCTCAACACATAAATCCATTATGCTTATATGCAACACCACATGGTCACAATTTGAATTTGGACTATGCAACACCACATGGCTTGTCGGATTGTCGACAAATTAATGTCAAAAACCAGACGTATATGTCGTTGGATTTTGGGTTCATATTTTCATGTGATCAAAACCGAGAAACCAAGTTCCTCCACCTGGACCTCCACCACTTTAATCCTCTATAGAAAGGAAAGCTCACAAAGGCAATGGAGAGCTTATGAAATGAATATAAAGAGTTCTATCAACAAGGATAAACAGATGCAGAGTTAAGGCAATGGAAATGGGGGGAAATTCCACTATAGTTTCCTTACTCTCAAAGTTTCTTCTCCTTCAATGCTTCACAATGGCTCAATATATATCCCTCAAATGGGAAATGGAGGGTCAAATCGAAGCATTTCCAAGCATATGGAAGGCCAAGGATCAAGCTATTTGTTACTTGATGAGGAAAAATTCAAATATATATATATATATATATATATATATATATATTTCCCTTAGAAAAGAATCATTTTATTCATCGATTAAAACATGAACTTCTTTTTCAAGCTTACATCATATCAAACTTTAAGTTCGTGTTACATCTAAAAAAATCATCCTTGTTTTTGCAGGATTGATTGTTACAACAAAAACACATCATTGTCTTATGTTTCCTTACATTTCTGCATTACCGTTTGTATACTTTCAAATTGTCTTATAATGGAAGGTTGACATGCCATCTACCACCTCTTTTGTCTCTAAAAGCCCAGGCTGATAAGCTAATGCCTATTTCAAGAGAGAGTTTGCTTCCATGTTGGATTCTCGATAGACATGACCAAAATAAATCCTTCTAAAAATGCTTTTCAAAGATTGAATTTCTACTAGTAGGTGTTGTAAGTGGGGTGCACTTATATTGTTCTGTTCATTTGCCCAGTCAACCACCACTTTTGAATCTCCAAATATTTGAATTTCTTGTAATTGAGAGTTTTGTGCCACCCTTAAGGTAGCCCATAAGGCTAAAAGTTCCGCTTTGTTGTTTGAGGCTTGTCCAATTGTGTATTTTATCTTCTTTTTCTTTGTTGAAGAAAAGAAAATAACTGCCCCAGCTCCTCCTAAAGGAGGGTCCCCCTGACTTGCTCTGTCGAAGAAGGCCCAAGGCATTTCTTTGTTTATTTCTGGCTCCTTGATTAATCTTGTTTTGTGCCTGACTGAGACCTTCTTGTGTTCCTATATTTTACTCAATAGAGGGTGATGAAAATATCAGGAGGTACCCATGTATTGTTGAAAATGGATTTATTTCGGGCTCCCCATATACTATATACATATAGAATTGGAAAAGCTTCAAAAGGATCTACCTTTTCATCATTCCACCAGGATTTTGTTTTTTCTTCTAATGATCGAGGTGATTCATGAGCTCTGTCTGTGTCTAGTCTGCTAACCACTCCATTCCACATAGTTCCTACATAAGAACAGGAGGGGAAAAGATGCGAGCTCGTTTCTTCACTAGTTCTGCATAAAATACAGAGTCCTAGTCCTTCAAAACCACGTTTTTGTAGCATTTCCCACATAAGGAGTTTATTGGAAAGAGCCAGCCACTTCGTGATTATAGTTTTTATAGGGCATTGAACTTGCCACAACTTTTTTCATCACCATTGTTTTTCTCCTCATTATGCTTGTTCTTCAGAGGCCGCCTGATATCCTAATTTGCTGTGTATTGACCAATGTTTGAATTTTTCATCCATATCAGTTTGTTTGGTTCACTCCCCAGGTGAATATGGTGAGAAACTAAAATATTCAGATATTTGTTCCATTCTTCAGCATGGCCTCCTCTTAGAACAACTTCTTGTGCATTTTTCCACTGGTTACGCCCCCTAATAATTGGGTCTCTACAGGCATTAGCTACAGTGAATATTCTAGTTGATCTTAGTATTTGAATTAATCTAGGTGATAGTTTAAAATTTTCCCCTGGCGCCATCCAAGGATCTTCTCCAAATCTAACACACTTTCCATCTCCTATCTTCCACCCTATCCATTGTTTGATTAAAGGGTAGGCCAATACCATAGCCTTCCACCCTATGGAACCATTCTTATAGGTTTTGTTTGGGTTTCTTAGCCACTCTGCAATGCTGCTATCAGGGCAATATTTAGCCAAGACGACCCCGCTCCAAAGTTTTTCAGGAAATTGAATAAGTCTCCATAATATTTTTGTTGCCATAGCTTTGGTGAACAGATTGAGATTTTTTATACCCTAGCCTCCTAGCTTCTTTGGCAGAGCTAGTGTTTTCCATTTTACCAAAGAAATTCCATCGTTTTGCTTACTAGCTGTCCACAGGAATGAGAAACACAACTTTCTTATTTTTGTTAGGATCCCTTTTGGTATGTAAGCAATTGAGGCCCAGTAGACTGGGATACTCTGAAGCACAGCTTTTAGCAAAATTAACCTACCCCCTCTTGATGAAAATCAATTCAACATATATTTATTCTGCTCTCAATTTTTTTATAAAGCCATACCCAATCCTAGAAACAGTAACAGTTAGGTTTTATAGTAAGACCTAGGTATTTAAAAACTTCATCAATTGGGGTGGTTTTGTATTGAATTATCTCTTTTGACCTCTGTAAAATTTCTTCTGGGAACTCCTTGTGTATAAGGTTTGATTTTTCCATATTAACCACCATCCCTGTGGCTTTGCTATATTTGTCTATTAAAGCCAAAAAAGCCTCTAGGTTCCTGATTGTGCCTTATCCAAATAACAACAAATCATCTAAAAATAAAGTGTGAGTTACCTCCTCTGTTGTTGAGACTTTAATGCCTTTAATTGCTCCATCTAATTTGGCTTTGTGGATAATCTTGCTTAGGGCCTCTGCCACCAAGAGGAAAAGAAAGGGCGATAGGGGGCATCCTTGTCTTAGCCCTCTAGAAGGTCTGAAGAAATTTGAAGCAGATCCATTGATTATGACTGCAAAGGAGGTAGATTGTAAGCATCCCATTGTCCAATCTACCACTTCTACAACTACGCCAATTTTTTATCAAAATTAATCTTACAAAAATCCATCTCACTCTATCGTAAGCCTTTGAAAGATCCAATTTGAGGGAAAATGTTGTTTGTTTTTCCTTTTATATGGTATGTATTTTTTCCTGAGCTAAAGACACCGCGTCATGTATATGTCTATTGTTTAGGAATTGAAATTGATCTTTTGAAATGATGTCACGTAGCACTGGTTTAAGTCTTAGGGCCAGAACCTTGGCTATTATTTTATAGATCATGTTGCAACATGATATAGGCCTGAAATCCTCAAAGGTTTGGGGCTTTTTCTTTTTTGGTATCAGACTCGGGAATGCATAATTTATGCTTCCAAGAACTTTCCTTGAATCCTGAGAGTCTCACACAACCTCCAAGACGTCATTTTTCATCAAATCATAGAATCCTAAGTAGAACTCTATTGTAAATCCATCACGTCCTGGGCTTTTGCCTTTTTGGAAAGAGTGCATGCTAAACCTTATTTCTTCTTCTGAAACCTCCTTTCTTAGCTCCTCATTCATTTCATATGTTATCATTCTTGGGAAAAAATTTAGGACTTCCAATATTTCTTGAATAGGGAAACCTTCGGGTTCCTTGAATATTTTCTGAAAGTAAGACACTCCTACCTAATCCTTTTCATCAAAAGTTCTGACTAGCTTGCCCTCCTGCTTCTTTATCTCACATATGGTGTTTATGTTTCTTCGGTGTGAAGCATAGTTAAGAAAAAAATTGGAGTTTTATCTCCTGCGTCAAGCCATATAGCTCTGATTTTGAGCCTTATTTCTTTTTCCTCAATGGCCAAGAGCTTTTCTTTCTTTTTTTCCAAATCCTTCATTTGTAGGTTTTCATCTTCACTGAAAACCCCTTCCTCATTCCCATGAAACATAGATTCAATTTTCTCTTATGTTTCCTTCAAGTCTTTTTGCATTTGAGCCTTATGAACTTTGTTCCATTCTTTTGTTATCTTTTTTTCCCTTATCAAGTTGTCTACAAGCTGCTGCATCTTACTGCAATTTGGGCTCCTTTGGAATGATTGCCATGAAGCAGTAATTTTATCTCTATAATGTTCATCTTCTAGGCATTGGGAGTTGAATTTAAAGGGAGAAGGTGCCTTCTTCTCTAGAGCTGAGATTAATAAAGAGATCGGTCTATGATCAAAGCAACCTCCTGTTTCAACTGCTGATTTTATTATTAGGTTCTCATTCAAAATACTATCTTTGATTAGGGATCGATCCAGTCTTTTGGAGATAGCTTGTAGACCTTCCCTTTTGTTTCACCAAGTTGGTTCTAATTTTATGGGAATCACATCCACGAGATGTTTTTTTTCAAAAAAAAATTGAATGTATAACGCTAGAGAGTCTTGTCTTGCGTTTTCTCCCCAACTTTCTCCAGCTGTTAGTGTTAGGTTCAGATCTCCTCCTAGGATAACATTTTGCTGATTTAAAACTCCTTCTGCCTTGATTTTTTCCTAAAAAGTCTTCCTTTCATAAAAAGGGCTATAAATGTTTAGCAGAGTGAAGTTTAGCCCTGTCTCCTTATCAAAAAGTTGTGTTTCTAGAGCTGACTCCAGCTTCTTCGAATCTATTTTGAGCAATGCTGGGCTCCAAGCCGTTAATAAGCCTCCCGATAAGCCTATTGAATCTACACTCTCTACTTCCCAATCCTTTAAGATTTCTTTGATAACATATTCTGCTTTCGAACCCTCCAACATGGTCTCTTGTAACATTATGACAGAGGGTTTAAGGTTGTTACACAACCGTTTTAGGGAGGTTTTTTTCTGAGGTCTTCCCAATCCTCTTGTGTTGAAGGAAAAAATCAACATCAAGAGCCCTATTTTGGGGCCAAAACTCTAAGTGCCATTTTGAGCATCGATTATTTGCCTAAATTTACATCTACCAATGCTTGTCTCTAAGCTTTGCATAAAAAAGAATTCCTACCCATTTTAGTTTTCTGTGGGGGATTGGGAGCTAAACCACTAGTTGAGATAGCTTCTTCTAAAGGTTCAAGGGGAGTGTAACGAGGTCAAAGCTCATATGTTCTCTTAACAACTGTTTTTTTTTGTTTTGTGCTGACAGCTTGGTTTTCTTCTAATGCTTTAAAAATAGGGTAGGCCTTGTTTGGCATCGAAGATAGAGTACCTTTTTCCTATAGAGGTGGTCCCGCTTCTGAACTTGAGGGCTCGTGTTATGATGAACCTGACTCTTTCATCGTTTCCATCTTTCCTTATTGCATGTCTCTGTCATCGCTGTCCACACTCAAATATTTGTCCTTTTTTCCATTAGTAGACTGTGTATGTACTTTTTTTTCCTGGGTTCGTTCCTCCTGATTCCTAGGGGAGCTTGTCTCCTTTCCTTTGCTGTCATATTTTTGAACCTACACCTTCTTCATTTTGACAATCTACTTGTCTTTTTAAACATTCTTCTCTTCCACTCATGTTTTTCCCTTATCTGAAGAAAGGTGGTAAGATTCCTGGCTTGCCTAAGAACTATCCTCCTCATTGTTTTTTTGTTCCTTGTTAGCTTGTTTCCGCAGCCAAGTCTTATTAAACATAGGTTTCATAGCCACCTTTGGGAATTCCTTCTGCATATGACCCACTTCTTTGTAATTGAAGCATCAGAAATGAAGCTTCCAGTAGTCCAAGCGTTGCCACCAGGAGCTTCCATGCATGACTATTTTAGTTCCTCAAAAATACCATTTCTCAGGTCTAATTCGACCAAAATTTTAGCGCATCTCCTATCAAGTTTGCTTTCCGAGTATTCCTCTAAAGCTACAAACTTCCCTATTCTATTTCCTATGGCCTCAAGTATTTTTCATTTCCAGAAAACTAATGGTAATCTTGGGAGAATTACCCAAACCTTTTGAATATTTTGAGGCTCTTTGTAGGCGTTAAAATCAATTGTCCATTTTTTTAAAATTAAACCAGATGCCCCCCAATGCCAGTTTTGATTTAAGAGCACAGAGTGGTCTTCCATGCTTTGCACCTGTATCAGAAACCACCCTCAGGGAAAAGTGTAGAAGACTGGTGTGTATCCTAGCAGGGCATCCCAATTCACCGCAATCCAACGCTGTAATGAATCTCTTGAGACTGTTTTACTGCAAAAACGTCCAACCAGAGCCTGGTTTAAAAATTCAGGGATTTGTTCGATCGCAATGTGTTTTCCTACGATTAATCTGGTCTATGCTTGCGGGCTCTCATTCCACTTCATTTCTTCATTGTCTTTTTCGCCAACTTTGATTTCATCGTACTGTTTGGATCATTCACATTCATGGCTTCTCCTCGCATTGTTCTTTTACTCATAGTTTCATCCTGCGCCCTTTTTTTCTCATATGTAAGCAGTACTTCCTCCTGAGAGCAGAAGATTGTGCGGTTTTCCTCGCCCTCAGCCTCACCATAGTCCACAACATCTGTATACATTGTTGTGTCTTCGTTGTGCCTATCTTTGGTCTTCTTCTTGGAATCTTAGACCTTAGAAAAAAAGAGAAAAACTGCTCCATCCTTCACCACCTTTGTTTCTGCTCCCTCCATGGAGCTCCATCCTCCCTCCATTCAACTTCGTATATATATATATATATATATATATATATATATATATATATATATAGCACAAAATCGGATGTACAAAGGCTATAATCGTGCAAGCTACATAACTCTTGACCTATGCACATATCTTTAAAGATGTCTTTTTTTGGGTTAAACTGAAGAATCAAAGCTATACTAAGTAAGGGGTATAATGAGTCTGGGGACAAGGGAATGCCATCAAGAAATGATGTATAAAGTGTGACAAATAATGCTATAAACAAAAGAGATTCACTAATGTGCAACATTAATGTTGTCTTGGTTGTAATTTTTTCACACGTATTTCAAGCAAGATATGCACCTAGAAAAGGAATGAACATAAAAGTGAAGTTCTCTACTTTGTGAACTCTTCTCTTATAAAAACATGGGACTCCAAAATGGTGATTGAGTAGGACAATAAAATGAACTATGTGGAAATTATCCATCTTGGACTCCTGCAAGAAACTAAAAATACGCTTTAGACAATTTGAATGTACATCCTTTAGGCATGTATTCCATGAGCTTAATTAGAAGGCAAACAATCTCTTGAAATGTGGAAGGAACGTTTACTTTCTAAGAGTTCTTTGATGAACTAAAAGTCAAAGCGATGGAATTTCATTATTAGTCCAAATTGAAGCCCTCTATCACATATTTGGTTATTAAGTCAATTTTGTCCTAGATGTTCAGTGTAATAGTTGAAAGGCCCTTGGATATTTTGAAAAATATGGTTATCTTTATGTGACGATGTTGAGTGTAATAGTTGAAAGGCCCTTTGTCAAGTATGGTTATCTTTATGTAAAGTCTTTTGTTTATACTTAATACTCTAGAGATTAGTATATGAAAGCTATGGAACTGAAGGAAGGCATGCACCTATAATTTAGAAAGGTAATAGTACCTTATTACTTCTTTTGAAGAATAACATGTAGCCGTAGTCTAAAGTTCCATGATTTATCGGAGAATTTTACGATTTTTGGATAGGAATTTTAGAAAATTTAGTAGAAATTTTGAAAAATCATTTGAGGATTTTTCGCATAGGAATTTTAGAAAATTTAGCAGGAATTTTGAAAAATCATTATTACAGTTGTCAAAATTATAGATTTGATTTTAGGTGCCCAGGAGATTTTTTTAGCCTGTTGAAACCATTTTTGCCCTCAAAAAATTGACTTGAGAGTAATTGCTTCAGATTTTAAAAACACAATTTTAATAGTTTCTAGGTAAAAGCTCACCTTCCCATAGAATCTTTAAACAAGTTTATAACATATATATAATATACTCATAAATATGCATACAATATCTTTATTTTTTAATTTTTTTTTAATAATACTATTTCACATAGAAAGTACTCAATAATAAACAATTATATATATAGAAAACAGTTTATTATGTTATACAAAAAATTAGTATATATAAATGACCTTTATGCTTCACATACATTCGAAGAGGCATATGGTCAAATTAACACTTTATTTCTACTTTTGTCAATAAGCTTTTATCAAAAATAAGATGTCATTGCTTTCCATTCCAAGGAGCGTCCAGTGACATCACACGTTGCTTCCATTATTGGAGATAATTTATTGTGGATAATGTAATTAGTAGAGTTTTCGATTCAAACATTGTTCTATATTTCAGATGGATTGAATGCATTGTTCTATATTTCACATGGATTGAATGGCACTGATGATCATCATCCATAGACTCCCGGCAAATACTTACTGTGTATATTTAGCCACGCTTTATCCACTTGAAGTTACTGTAATCGAATGAGATATGTTTTGACATCTACTCCGCAAAAATGTTTGTGGTCCAGCTGAAAATGAAACTGAAATCTATGTCATGTGATGCTCTCCTTGTGGTCATAATTTTATACTTAAATTCATAGAAAATTTGCAAACATGAAAGTCGAAGTGAGAGTCGACATGAAACTGCCGAGCCCGTCAATTGAATCTAGACAGACATCATGAACTTTCGAAAGAAACGTTAAAGAAAACAGAGAGCTCCATTTTATATAGCTGGACAAACAGTGAGAGCCATTTTATATAGCTGGACAAGAAGATAGAAAAATTAAGTTGTGAGCTGGAGATTCGGGAAAGCTATATATGTTATACATCACTATATAAGAGCTTCACTTATTTAAAAGAAATTAAAAATATTGTCAAAAAAAATTTAATAATAACTAACATGAGTTAAAGAAATGACAATAAGAGCAGTTATCCACCCACATATCGCACCTTTTTATGGAGATGAACCAACATGAAAGGCAGTTGATCCACCATAAAAGGTAGCAGCAACGAAGCAAGTATTTCCAAAGTAAATGCATCGGATAGTCTGCTTCATAATCATGATATAACTCTTGGCACACTTAGTAAAATTTGGCAATGGCTCGAAATCACATGAAACAACAGGCAGACCAGCATCACTCATAGCATTCATTTGAAGAAGGAATTTTAATAACTGACATGAGTTAAAGAAATGACAATAAGAGCAGTTATCACTCCACATATCAAGGAGAAGCGGGAGTGCAAACAAGGTCTCCGATTGACATTAAACTGGCTGCATAGCATTTTCTAGTCCCATCAATATTATTTATGTCCAGAGCAAACCCTAAATTTCCCAGATAGTATTGACTAGTGTGCGTCTAATTACTCTTCTTCTGAAACAGTAAACATTGATTCAGCTAAAACCAAGATCATGTGCTCTGTAAATGCCCTTGTCGTCCAAGATTCAGTCACAGTTCTGCCTTCATTTACCCTAAACTGACCATATTTTAACAAAGACGACCTAATCCAATCCTTCATACATGCAACCCTTAAACAAAAGCAACCCTTTTTCTCCAAGTGTTTCAGATCTGATGTGTCCCTTTCCAGTCAACCCTTCCCCTTAGATGTTAACATGTTCAAAGAAGAAATAAAGCTGATTGTTTCAATGTTAAGTCAGTTCTTAGGTTTAGACAAATACATATATGTTCTTGAGTTATTGATGAGTCTTTTCTTCAAAATCAACGTGATTCAGTCTAAGTCTGAGTCTTCCAAACCTCCTTGCATTAAATTTGATGAATTCCTAGCTGAAATCATTCACTCTCAGCTAGTGAATTTCCACAATACCAAGCACTTCATATTTCAATTATATTTGATCATAATGTTCTTATTTTTCAATGAAAACCTATAGCTCCCAGAAATGGTGCTTACAACAAAGATTAACAGTGACTTTTTCCAATACATGAACTTGTTGATGGAAGAAGTTTACAAAGTATTATTTTAGAACTAACTACCCAGAGTGTTACCACATATGCAGGAGGCTTTACAATTTTCTCCAAACAAGAAAATAGGGAATTGGTTCCTATTAGAAGAACACACTTTCATCAGGGTGTATGGTTTCACTCATGAACCATATATTTTTCTTGCATTCCTTACTCTTAGAGTGTTTTCTTTAGATATCGTAAGATAGGAGTTGATAGTAGAAAATGAACACTTCATCCATTTCAAAAAGGCTTCAGAGATCAAATTTCCATGGGTGACTTGGCCCTTTATCATAAAAAGTAAAGTTTCACTTCGTGTAGTTGAAAGTCTGCTACAAGAGATGGATTTTAAGAAAGATTTTTTTGTTAATTATGATCCACAACATGTTATCTCACAAAGAAGGCAAATGAATAAAAACAAAGCTTCAATTTGAGCACAAGGTGGTAGAAGGATTGGTTGAAAGAGTCAATTAGCTGGATTATATTTCATCAATGAAGAACACAAAAGTTTCCTAAGGATTGGTTGAAAGAGTCAATTAGCTGGATTATATTTCATCAATGAAGAACACAAAAGTTTCATAGGAAAATCCATTGGCTGTGATAAAAGCATTAGAGGTAGTCATTCACATTGCAACCAATTTAGAGGCAATGGGTAAAAGAAACTTTTCAAATGCCATGGAAACAAAAGAAGAAGAAATCTCAGAAATAGCTAAAAGACAGAATATTGAAGCTCAGGGAGAACAAATAGAAGTATTTAAATCTGAAAGTAAAAAAGGAAAGGTAAAGGTTAAATGTGCATCCTTTAAAGTTAAAGAGTATGCATTCTCAAGGTACCTGAAGCATCAACTCATAAATTTAAATCTAGAGCTAATTTATATGACAAATACAAGGATGATAAGGATATACCTTTAAATGAATCTTTAAAATTATACTAGGATGTGAGAAAGATATGGAGTAAAGAGGTCTCACTCGTGACTATCAAAAATCATGCTAAGAATACTCTAAATTTAGCAGTTGCCACTAAGAAAAGGACAAGAGATATAAGGCTGAAACTAAAGGATATCCCAGTGCCTAAAATGATCCACTTCCACAAGAAAATTGGGGAGGTGATTTACAGTGATTTAATGAAAGCCGCCTGGAAGGTATCCAAGTTAAAATCCACACATACCAAGATAGAAAATTAGCTGAGGAAAGAGAAGGTACAGAATAAAGTGCACCAGCAAAAAATAAATAAACTTCAATGATATTTGTTGGCTATATATAATGAAGCAAACAAAGGGGATGTCACGCAAAATATCCTTGAAGAGAAGGAGAATACAATTCAGTTTCTAAAAAAGAAGTTGAAAAACCCTGCCATATAGTTAATTCAGGCTTCTGAATTAACATAATTGGAGAAATAAAAAGAGATTTTAGCTAAAGAATTGAGTGATAGTAAGGCAAAGCTATTAAATCTTGTTGAGGAAAAGAATGAATGGTAAAAGAGAAAACTATTTTAAAAGAAAAAAATAATGTTCTAAATGAAAAACAATCTGTTTTAGAAAAAGAGAAATATGATAAGAGTAAGGAAAATGAGGTACAAATCATTCATCATGTTCCACAAACAAGTACGAAATCCATTGTGCAGGCGATGTCCCAAGTAAGTCTGAGGGACTTGGAAATTGAAGGTTTAAAAAGGAAAAAGAAAAATTTAGTTGATGCAATTTTGAAGAAAGAAGAAGAAAGGAATGCATTGGAGAACATATATAAAGAATGCTAGATAAAAATGATAAACTGGTAAACAATTATCTGGGAAATTTCCAATGCATGGAGCCATACATCTTATATGGGACATGATCATTACTGAAGATGTTAAGCTCATACCTTATTTGAACTATCTTCTGGAAAAAGAGATGGTTATAAATGCTTCTAGACATAGTTGTACTGCAGTAAAGGAAGCCTTGAATAAAAACCCAATAGACAAAACCAACAATACAATTAATTTTCTGAATACTTTGTCAGAAGAGGATTTAAGGACAATGGGAATAAAAGATAGAATTATAGTGATCACCTGGGCCAGGAGGGTAGTGGGAAAGCATAACCACATAGTAACTGTGTAGGAAAAGATTGGCATAACGCAACATCAAGTGAATATTTCTAAAGGTTCATTTGTGTCACTTTTTCAGAAGGGATTTCCTTCCTTTTGAGAAGAAGATGGTAAACTCTTGTCTCAGGTATAATATCAGGCTTTGTTGGTCAAATGCAGATTGGATCACAAGAAATTTGAAGATATGAACCAATCTCTGTCAAGGAAAACTGTGGCTGACAAATTGGCAGTAGATTTTAAGATAATTAACACTTTTAGAATAGTTTGTTCCCAACTTCCACCCATTTCATACTTTGATCATGTGGAATTGAAAGTATTGGTGAAAGAAATGGATAATCTAGAGCTGTCATCTATGGACCAGTGGGAGACAATTGAGAAATTTGGCAGAACAAAATACAAATTGCATCAATAAAGAAATTCGAGAGATTTTGAAGACAATTTTTTTTTGAAAAACGTAATAGATTTCTGAGTAGTTAGTTTGTTAGGAGTTAAATGACAAGTGTAATAAGGAATTTATTTTTTCTTATTTATAGCATAGAAACAGTTATCATCTCAAGAAGCATTTTGATGTATTTAAGAAACTTTTTACAATGTATTAAGGGTTGGAACTAGTGAGCAAGATTTGATTATTGTACGAGAGTTTCAAAGATTAATAAAAAATTCAAAGCCAAGTAGTATGCGCTTTCTCTCCCCTTTTGTGGATCTGTTTCTTGTTTACCTTTCCATTATGTTATTTGTTCATGCTTGAATGAGTGTATATTGGGTTGGACTTCATAATTTTATTCCCTAATCCTTTACTTTCAAGCATTCACAAACTTATTTCCACTAAATTTAATATTGGATTCATCTTTAGATGTCCATATTAATGGAATGCCTCTTGCTCTTCTTTATCACCAAACAATGTAACATTTTGACTGTAAAAGAGTAACTACCATGCCTCTGTTAAGAACTCCATTGCAAAGAACTGTCATTGATTGTTTCTCATATTTCACTCCATGCCCAATGACCATCTCTTTCAACCACTATGACTATTAAATTTTATTTCTTTTTAAAATATCTGGCCATTGTGTTATATATTGAGAGATTCCTCTCTGGAAGGAAAGAAGTGATCTTTCCTCCTAAAGTTTTGTTTTGTGGTTACCTTGGGATTATCTTTTCACAACCAAGGGCAAATTCTGAGTGCTAACACCCGAGTAGGGAAAAAAGGGTGAGAATGCGATTAGATTGTATCCATCCCTTCGAGTTGCGTGAAGGGATAGAATTCCATCAAGGGTCGGCTATCATGAAGATCATTCCCAAATCAATTCCCAATTTTTGTTTAATGCAAGTCTTGAAGGGAGAGCTTTTGTGGAGGTCATGGAATCTTATGAAATGAGGTATTCCTTATGCCTTTAACTAGCCATTAAAAATATTTGACAAGGGAATTTATGAAGGGTTTTGGATATTGAGTTAGAGAAATATGAATGAAAGGATAGAAGGACACCCATGGAAAAAAGAAAGAAACATGCAAGTGAAAAATAAAAAGAAGATGAAGCAGAAGATTGGGGGAAGATGTCCAAGTAAAAAGGAGAGCAAGAGGGCACTAAGTGTTAGGGTAGGAAGAGGAATACAAAGTTGAGGATGGTATAAAGGGAAGAAGAAGAGGTGTTTTTAATATTTTTGTGGAGAATCCATGAATTTTGGGTTTGTGTAACCCTTTAACAATAAAATCTTCATGAGACTAAGACTAGGAGGTTATTTGTAGTTTTTATTAACCGTTTAAACCTTCCAAGCATGTAGCATGTAACTTGTAAATTCTGAGTTTATATATAATCTAAATAAAAAAATTTAATGGTATTTTGTGTTTGCAAAATGCTTGCATTTTTTTTAAAGTAGGTTGTATGTACTCTGAATTTGTTGTCTTGTGGTGTTTTTAATTTTTTACTACTTGTTGAGAGTGGTTGTGTATTCTAGGTGGTAGAACAGTTTGTTGCTTTAAATTTTTAATTCTCACTCATGGGTTAGAAGTTTTGTGTGAAAGAAAGAGTATCATATAGTTGAGAACAATTAGAGTTGAGGAAGGTGTTGGGTAGAATTGTTTTAAGAAGAAAATTATAGCTCCAGCAATGAATTTCATTGGTTAGAATTGTAAGAAGGGAGATCTTCATAAGAGAAGTAGGGATAATAGAAGAGGAGTGAATGCACAGTGGAGAGGTAGAAGACAATTTGGTGGTGCTACAAGTGAGGTAACTCAAGCATTGTGGGTTATTAAAGCCATATTGGAGGCCATTGGAACAAATAAGAGGAGATGAGTTGCAACTAAAACTCATGATGTGAGAAAGGATTAATTGGAACCTAGAAAACCATGGGAGGAATTTGAAGCAATTGAAATCCCATAAGAAATAATCATTAAGGCTCTAATAGATTTGAGAGAAAAACCCAAGATGGAGACACATACTTACTTAGGAAGCCTAAAATCGGGTGAGTTGATTGAAGAGATTAGTGACATGGAGAAATTATTTTCCATGGAGAAAATTGAGGACCTTAAAAGAGTAAATAGGGCCTGAATGAAGTTCAAAGGACATTGATCTTTATAGTTGGAAATTGTAGAATTAGAAAGGTTGATGAAGAGCAAAGAAAAAATTAGGACTTGGGATAGAATGGTGGTCAAATTGAAAGGTAAATTTATGTATGTTGATTATACTCTGAATTTGTACAGGAAGTTACATAATCTTAGGAAAAAATAAATGTATGTTAAGGATTATACATGAGAGTTTTATAGACAATTTATTAAATACATGAGCATAGTGATGATGGAGATGATGTTGTGGCTACGTACATTAATTGATTCCTATATTATACAAGATGAAATAGGTATTTTGATAATTTGAACAATGGGAGAATCATACTAGATTACCTTAAAGGCATAAGAGAAACCATCAAGAAATAATCCAAGTACTATGGGAAAAGAAACTATCAGAGGCATGGAGATAAATATGTCTAGGAGAGGACAGAGCACTAGAGACAAAAGAAGAAGGTAGCAATGTCAATGCTCCAACCCAAGAATTCACAAAGAATAATGATCCATTTAGATGCAAGGAGACTTATAGAGGAAATAAAAACCCCTGAGGTAGAGGATATTGATGATCAACGATCATTTTTATAAGTTTCAAACACCATAACAAAGGCCTATGAATTTCTTGAAATCTTGCTTACGATGAGGAGGAAAGAAAAAAAAACCCATGTAGCTAAAGGAATTCAAAGACTACTAGATATGTAGTTGGAGATAATGTTGATATAGATCAAACAAGAATCAAAGAGATCCCAATGCTTAGAATAACTCTATTGAATAAAAAATATAAAATAATAATAAAAGAAAACTCGATCAGAGGAAGTCAATATTCAAGACTAGATGAAAAATTAGAGGTAAGTAATGTTCTTTAATTGTAGATTGATGAAGTACTGAAAATCTAGTGTCCACAAAGGTCATAGAAAAGTTGAAGCTGAAGTATAAGCCAAAATCCTTAGGCTTATAAAATTTCATGGTTGTAGAAAGGGAACCATGTCACTATCTCCCAACAGTTTTTATCATCTTTAAGATTGGAAACTACCATGATAGTTTGTTGCATGATGTAGTACCGATGGATGCTTTTCATCTATTTTTTGGTATATCTTATGAGTATAACAAGAATATTTTGTTTGACGGAGTTAAGAATACTTCTCGTCTTGCGATGAATGGAAAACACACTTTGACGACACCCTTGAAGGAAGAAAAAGGAGAAAGAAACACTAATAGTAATTGTTTTGGTAGGAGGATATTAATATGTTCAACAAAAACATTCTTGAAAGTACGAATAAAATTAAGTTGTTGCTTTTCCATTATTCCTAAAGGCTAGGGCTAAGATGTGAAGGGATATGGTATTCTAGTAGAAGTTGAAGAGATGTTGCCTAAATTTAAGGAGATTATTTCAAAATATATGTAAAAGGCATTTCCACCTATGAGGAGAATATCCCAGCAAATTAACTTCATACCAGGATCAATTTTACCAAACAAATCCCAACACCGAATGACAATGACTAAGAATGAGGATTTAAATACACAAGATCATGAGTTTGTAGGAAAAGAGTTGTTAAGGGAACGTTTGGGCCCATGTTCAGTACATTCTATAGTTGCACCTAAGAAGGGATGAGAATGGATAATGCACACTGATTCTAAAGTCATCAATCAAATAAAAATCAAGTGCTAGTTTCTATTGGGAGGGATGTATGGATGATCTAATGGATTGCTTAAATGGAGCAAGGTTTTTCACCAAAATTTATTTAGAAAGTGGTTATCATGAGATAAGTATTCATGAAGGGGATGAATGGAAACTACATTTAAGAAAAAAAGAAGAACTTTTTGATTGGTTTGTTATGCCATTTGGTTTAATCGGGATTTTTCTTGAGGATGTGACTATGATTTTGGATGACTCTGATGTGGAATTCAATGTAATCAGTAGCTATTAGCGGATCTTACATTGATATTAAGGATGTTTGGATGGACAGTTAGTGACACTTGAGTATTGTTTGGGACTAGGTTAATCTAGGTACCATCAAGTTACATAAGTGCCAATTATTGCTATAACATATGCTCAAATGCATGAGGTCAAAATGGGAGATAAAATTTGACTTATTTATACATTATAATACTTGGGAAAAGAATTTGAGTGGTTTTATGCACAGGTTCTTGTACGTTGGCTCAAAAAAGGTACCTACAATACATACCAATGCATAAGAAAATCTCTCTTCCCTGAGGTAGTCACACCCATGTTCACATGTATGGTAGTTGTTCACTTCCAGAATTGTAGATCTCTTTCAATTCATTGCAAATGAACCATCTAGCTTTCAATTTTGATGATTTTTTAGGAAAACTTTTCATTGAAACTGAGATCGAGGATTTTTGAAAAATCTAGCCTATCATGTTTTGCATCAATGTTTATTGCTTAGACTTTTGATTGAGGGGGGGAATGTTAGCCTATGTCTTATGTTACTAATCGGAAGGTCTGCATTTCACCAATATATGTGTTATTCGCATAGGATAATAGTGGTTTATCCTCAATGATAAGCAAGCGTGAGTGAGTTGGGATTGCCTAGCCTAATTAAAATCCCTTATTTTAGGATCTAGAGAATCCCTCTCTGAGGTAGAATCACCTCTTGTACTATATATATGTAGCTTTGGTGTGAATTATAGATGAGTGTAAGAGTTTTCTAGTGAACCTTTTCTATCATTGTGATGTAATTAAGAGAACCTTTAGGGAAAAAAAGATGTCAAAAATATACCTCTCCACCTATTTCAAACATATTAATGTTAATAATATGGTTGTTGCTAGTCTTATTAAAATATAATTTAGTAAATATTTAAAAATGTTTTTTTTTTTAATTTATATATATTTTTGGATATTTTTAAATATATTTAAATTAAGATATTCTTGTATTTTAAATTTTGTTCAAACCATTTAAAAAATAAAAAATAATAAATTTTATAAAAACAATAAAAGGTAATACGTAAATAAATTTCACCTTTAAAATTCTCCGTGAACCAAGGCACCAAAATATATAATATTGAATCGTTATCCATTTGATAAGATTCTTTGGATTTTTAAAGTTAAAGATAATAGTAAATAACGATCCACGTGATGAGATTCTTTGTTTTTTAAAAGTTTCAGATATGAGTAGCTTTGATTTTATTGTTTGATGTTTTAAGTAGGTATTGTAGAGTTGCGAACAAGACTTTGAAAGTATCATTTATTAGATCATGGCAAATTTTTAATTGGGTTTGGATAATATTGATGGATGGATGGAAGGTTTTGTTATGCATTCATGGACTAATATATTTTATATTTTGATGTGGACATTCGGATTGAGTTGGTCGAATGTACTTCACATGTATGTGATGAAACAAGCAATGAACTTTTAATAAATTCTTAAAGTGAAACAAAGGGGGTATATTCACAATGACAATAAAAGAACCAACAAGTATGAATTTGAAATGTTAATCTCTCACCTTAATGGACGCATATAGATCTTAATGGACGCATATTAAGATGGGGATATTGCTTTAAGTTCAATATTTGATTTCATAGAAGTAATATTATGAGAATATGTTTTCAAATATGTATTTATTAAGACTCATATTAAGACAAAAGATATTCATATTTGATTTCATAGAAATAACACTATTAGACTATATTCTTCAATATATATTAAGATAAAAAATAGTCATGATATGAATGTATTAAGACAAAAGAGATTTATAAATAGTTAAACCATTTAAGATTTTCTATGTGAAGGAAAAATTGTTAAGGTAAAATAAATAGAAAGGATGAAGTTTTATAAGAAGATCAAATTTGAACACTCGTAAGAACAATTAATATGTTTCTTACATATGAATTCTATGAGAGGATTTTTTTTTGTGTTTCATGGAAATTAATCTTCAAATTAGCATGAATATCTTGTTATATGAGCCAAGAATGGAAATAATGCAAATGCATTGGGATGAATGTGTTTGATAAGTGAGGGGTATGGAATATCAAGATTAATGATTACAATTGGTATCAAATGACCGTGAGATTATTGACAGTGCTTTACGAATGCTTCCAATAGCATGTGGACTATGGCTCGAGATTTAAATAAAGTAACACAAAAATTGGTAGTCAATGGTTATGGACTTAAATCTAGATCATGACTTCATGAATTTGGAAGATGGGTGTCTATTTTGGGGGGTCTTATGAGAAAATAAATCTGATTTTTTCATGTTTTCCAAATTTGCGCGAACAAAAGTGATATTTTTGTTTAGAATTTCACATTTAAGAAAAAATAAAACTTTTAGAGAATTATGTTAGCTTCCTATTCATAATTTTTTCAATTTTTTTTATTGAGATTTGATATGTCGTTTTGGCAAATGTTTGACAGTGTGTCCTTCTAAAATGAAAGGACTAAAAAGTAGTCATGTTTGGTTGCGCCCCTAAAATCATTGTTAAACTTGTGCTTTGCAAAAACAAAATATGCTACAACAATCTACACACAATATACTAGAGGATGACTATAAGTTTGTAACCAACATATCTATATACTAATTATAATATTTTTTTGAATTCGATCAATGGAGAAACCTTGTTCATTTTCAACATGTTTTTTGTTGCAACATTTTTCTCTCAATTGACTATAAAACTTAAAAATCTACGAATACCCTTTTGAAGTAG
This sequence comes from Pseudotsuga menziesii, assembly GCA_001517045.1. Taxonomy (NCBI): domain Eukaryota; kingdom Viridiplantae; phylum Streptophyta; class Pinopsida; order Pinales; family Pinaceae; genus Pseudotsuga; species Pseudotsuga menziesii. The sequence goes on from LPNX010166562.1 coordinate 154,500, forward strand.
ACACTCCAATTAACGACACCATATTTGTTTCAATTTTTTTGGTGGTGTATTTTAAAAGTTATATATTTTTCATTTCAGTGCATATTGAAAGAGATGAAATGAAACTCGACACATGTTAAGAAACAAAAAAAATTAAAATATCAGATCTCACCTATACACAAACAAAATCTATACCTAAGGAAAGTAGATTCAATGACGAAACTAATGGTATCAAGTCCGAAAGTCGATTTGTAGTGTAAGACATCCATTTTGCCTTCCAAAAACGGAGAAACCTGAAAACTGTGCAGGTTTAAGGTCTGAAAGGTTATTCAATCGAATAATTATTCGGTCGAACAATTATTCGGTCGAACAATTATTCGGTCGAACAATTATTCGGTCGAATAATACTTTTCCATTACGGAACCGTTATTTACAACAAAGGTTATTCGACCGAAAAACCAAACGCATAAAAAATTTCATCGGCCGGAAAAAACAAATTTATGTTATCTATATTCGTATTAGTAAAACGAAATAGACTCATTATTTTCGCATATTTTTTATCAAAATATTTTTGAAGGGGTTTTCAAAGGAGATTTCTTTTGCCAAAGGTGTAGTTCCCCATTTTGTTAGACTCTTTTATTATTCAACTATATTATTATTTGAGGGCATTTTATCACAAATGACCCGGTTAAATTTCAAAATGTATGTTTTGATCATGTTGATACATTTGAGTACTCATGGATAAATGAAATTTTGTAATGCAACATTGTACTGCCTTGTTGGACAGACTGTTTCAAGTGTTAAAATGTGTAATGGTTTCAGGGCATTTTGAGTACAAACGACTCGGTTTAATGCGATGAATTAAAACGAATTATTTATGTATTGATTGTTATGTCACAATGATTGCTTATGAATGAATGGACATTGGTAGATAGATTATATAATGTGATATGATTGATCTTAAAATGTGTAAATGAAATATATGAACAATTTGCATTTCTTACGATGTATTGGTAGATGCTTTGACAGTGTTCTAGTGTGACAGGGACCCAACTGCGCAATGACACAAGGTGGTGTCAATGCGACATAAATTTCAGTTTGAATATGAATAGGATATCAGGTGATACAATTTATTTTAATAACATTTTGATTAAATTGTGTAAGTGCGATTAATGCACATGGTTTTCATGTGTGCATGCACATGATTTGGTTCCCAATTGATCCACAAAGGATGATGGGGTTACATGAAAGAAAGTACCTGTATGGTTAGCACATATTTTCCATGTGGGAGGTTGAAAAGCGAGACAGGATTTTACCTGCAAGAGACATGCTGCCGTGAGGGTAGGCCGCGGACTCGGTCACTCACAAGGATCAACTGAGGGGCGCGCAATGAGGTGTCGACCTTATTCCTCGGTAGCCATGAGTCTCTCTACAGCGTGGATTGGACTGAGTTAACGTGGTCTCAGCCATCATACTAACTCCCTGCCACGGAAAGTGGGACATTTGAATGGCATGAAGACGGTCATGGCACCCTTGATGTCGCCTGGAGAAACGAAAGAAACTATTAAACTATAAGGTTCTAAATATGTAATAACTAAAACTCATGACTTAGAAGTAAAGTAATGCAAGTACAACCTTAGGGAATAAAAATAAAAATAAAAAAATTAAAAATAATAATAAGAATAGAAAGAAATAAAAATTAAAAAATGAAAATGAAAATAAAAATAAAAGAAGATTCTAAATCTTAACACATTGCACACACACAAAAATAGCAAATCAAAGCAAAAATCTAGGAATAAAATATAGGAACGGTTTAAGTAAGAAATCCTAAATTAAGCACATTGCATAAATGCATATGAAATTACATAAATACATATCACAAAGATCCGTTGAAATAAAATAAAATAAAAAGAATTCAAAATAAAAATAAATAAAAATAATAATGCAAAACGATATAAATAAAGAGGTAGGGTTTGAGTACGGCAGGCTTTTTACCCTAATGTTGGACGGATGAGAGAATGCAGAGGTAGATGGTGGCTATAGAGTGTTTGGTTCATCAGGTGTGAACAGGGTTGGGAGGCCCTTAGTGATTCTACACACTCTGATCGTGCTTGGGTACTTCTTCCTGCAACCCCATTCAGCTCGGGGGTCCTCGGGGAAGGAGAGTACCCATTGGAATGGTAGGGAGGTCAACCGGTGGATCTCTTGTGGTTGGGAACTGATCGACGTTCATGGGAACCTGACAAAGTTCGTGGTGCGGAAACCTCAGAAAGAACAAGCCTGCACAAGAAACTCAGGTTTTTTTTATGGATTGTTAGATTATTGTTATATTTTCTGAAATGCATTGTTAAAAGATCCATGAATGGGCATTTTAAATTTTATCACAGACCCATGTCTTTGTTTCTTTATAGATCTGGACTGTAATTCTGATCTGTTTCTGTAGTTTAATATAGAACTGGATCTTTATTTAGATATGTATTTGTATTTTTTGATAGATCTAGAGTTATATCTTAGATATGGGTTTGCATTTTATGCCGGTATATTTGTGAGATCTTGATCTAAGCTCTCTCGCTGCTTGAAAACCACGATTTTCATTTATTTTTTGGGAATGCTATTTGACATTTATCTTCTGTGGTTCTGAATTTATTATCCTTATGCCAGATCTGATGAGCATGAATTGTATTCATGTTTGCATCAGATCTAAGATTTGGAATATTTCTTGACTGCGTTTAGTTGTCGGGGTCGAAGAAATCGTTTGGAAAATGTATTTTGTTTTAGATATGTGTTTTAGAACCAGATTTGAGATTTTTTTGGCAATGCATGGTAAAACGATCTGTGTTTCAGATCTATGTTTTAGAACCAGAACCAATTTTTGTGTAAATGCATGGTAAACACTTCCTCGGTTTTAGACATGAGATCGTGAACATGAGTGATGGCTGCGTTTTCAGATCTGGAGTATATACCATGTCTTCCTGTTATTACTTGAATAACAAATTCTTACCTATGATTCATAGCTGGAATATAGATGCATGTTTGTTCTATGATTACATTGAATAATTCTCACCTGTGATTCATAACTTGAATGTGGATATATGTTCCTGCAAACTCGGTGAATAAATTCTTAGTTGTGATTCCATGTAGATTATATTCCTCGCGTCAACCCTTATTTAATTCTGCGTGTTATCCTCTGCCCTATTTTGGTATTCGCTAAAGATGAAATGGATAATCCAGATCCATTCTCATGTGATCCTTAATCCATTGTGTGAGAATCATTATAGAGGGAATTGATAAAAATATCCAATATGCATGTTATCCTTGGGCTGTTGTTCGGCATTTGCTGAAAACGAAATGGCTAATCGAGATCCATTCTCATGTGATCAGAACTGTTATGTTTAAGACTGTCATTTCTAGATCTGAATTTTATGTGCGAAGGAATAGTTTCTTTTGAGAGAGGGTTCTTTATCGGAACTGTCATATTGTGTTCATTCCGGTTTGGATCTGATATAAACACCTGTTTCATGGCTACGATTTCATTTGGGAAATTTCCATTGGTGCCGAAATTCATATTAATGTTTTTACTTGCGGGCTTCTCCTAACGAATATGAATACGGTTTCATTTCCTATATTTTCCAGAATTGGTAATCTGTTCTTTTTATTTTATGGCCTTGATGCCTACGATCAATTTATTTTATCATTGGCCCTCAGCATGTATTTATGCCTGCACATCTCTCTTTATCTATATATATATATATTTATATATATCGGCTGATCAAAAGTTGCCTACGATTTTCATTAGGGTTGTGGATCTGAAATAAATGAATGCCATTCTTTTCACATCCTGGAAACGCAAATTTGAATATGATATGAGATGTTGAGCCCAACTTCACCGATAGAATTAACGTTTTCTCTTTTTATGAAAGACCATCATTTAAAAAAAAAAAATTGCTAACCCCCCCCTTTAGGCTTTTTATTATGGGTCAAGTTATTCCGGTGGAAAGTTCCGAGGGGCTTATTTGCAATTAGATTCATCAATGTGCTGTGTTGCGCGTTGTTTGGGACTTTTCTGCATTATTTATATATAGGTGTGCTGTGATGTAACCAGGCAGTAGGGTATTAAATGGTAACAAAATATCCTGAGTGAATATATAGAAAGAGTGCATGAAAATAGCATTCACCTTAGTTTTTTTAAATATGGAAGGATCTTACTTTAGATTAAAAATAGAATGATTTGGCTTAAGAGATTGGAAAAAGGCAGTAAAAAGTAGATTCTTGGGTTAAGTGATTTTGGCCGGAATGCTTCACTTACTTACCATCATGGTAACAAGTTAAGAGAGATGCACATAATATTAATAAAATGAGATTATAGATATCCGGCTCGAAATTAATCTTGAACACTGCTGATATTATGAACCAAATATAAAAGAAATAATTTTTTTTTTATTTTGTTTGATTTTCAAGTATTTCTATTGACAATTACAATGAGGAATAGTTTTAAGTTTTGAAATCTTAAGGAAAAAGTAAAACTATTTGAATCTCCTTTTAATAATTGGTTTTTATTAAAATAAGTTGAGGAGTATGTGAATTCTTAAAAGATCATAAAATAACATAAAATTAATGGATTGATTTAGTATGTTTTGCTATTGTTTAAAGTATGCGTTAGCAATATAATTTTTGTAATAGATGTATTTGTTAATATAGTAATGGGGGTACTATATTAATAATTTATATCAAGAATTAAGAAATATGGGATACCATTAAAGTAATAAAGGTATTAAAAGTATGTTTTGTAATAAATACATTTTAATGCACAAGAGAGGGGTCGTTGAGATGTAATAGATGAACCGTTAATATAGTATCTTAATCATTTATTGATGAATTAATAAGATATGATGTTTAATGTATTATCATAAAGTCACATACCATATATAGCTAAGTGTGTATGGATAAAGTATTTTGTGTGTAATGGGATATACAATTATAATATTGTTAAGTAAATAATAGACATATAAATGTAAAGAATTAGAAGTTTAAAAAATACATGGTAAGCCTTAACATGTAATCGTTCTCTAGAACATGAGAACTTATGCTGGTAATTTCTATGTAAAAACATTATACCATGTTATGATTGTATATCACATGGCAATAACTTATAAATCATAGAGGAACTAAAAAAGAAAAAGAAAAAAAGAAAAAAAAAACCGTATGTGTATTTTTCCTTGTTACAGCTAGACCTTAGGGTAATGGGGGGTTACATATGGTATCAGAGCATGGTTCTAACTCTAGGACCTTGGGCTCATTGCTATTTAAGTTATTTTCGTTTATTAATATTTATTTATTTATTTTTATTTACGTAGTGATTGGAAACTAATACATGAACTTTTCGCCTTGCAAACTCAGGAAGCATGGATGCTAGGGGAAGAAGAGGAAGGAGAGGTAGAAGTGCTAGGGGACGTGGTACACCACCTCTTTTGCAGCCTTCGCCTCCACGTGATCCACGAGCAGTGGAAGAACCAACCCATATACCTGCAGGCGAAGTGATGAATATGATGCGTTCATTCCAGCGGATGTCTGAGGCATTGATTAGTCGGTTAGACCGAGAGGATAAAGATGCCATAGCACCGACAAAAGGATCTCAGCAACCGCCGAAGGAAAATGCTCAAAGAGAACTTGAGAAGGTGAAATTTCCAGAATTTTGGGGCGCACCTGATGGCATTGCAGCTGAGGCATGGCTTGAGAACATGTCCATGTGCTTTGCATTACGCGATTATACCTCAAACATGAAAGTGCGCATGGTGATATTGCAACTTAAGGGAAGCGCACTGCTATGGTGGAAGACCTTGCTGCCGCAGCTTGGAATTGAAATAACAGAAGTCTCTTGGGAAATATTTGAAGAACGTTTCTGAGAACGTTACCTATCTGAAGAGTTTATTGAAAGGCAATTGAATGAATTCAATTCCTTAAGCCAAGGAGGTCGATCAGTCCCACAGTATGAAGCTCAATTTATGGAACTATTGAGGTATGCTCCACATTTGAGTACAGAGAAGTTGCGAGTAAATAAATTTGTGTATGGGCTCAACTTCAACATCAGGGAAAAAGTGTGTATTTTGATGCCACGTACCTTGCATGAAGCAGTGAAAAAAGCTATCATAGCCGAGGAATATTTTGTAGGAGGTGGACAGTCTCGGCCACCTTGACCTTCAGGAGCAGTGGTACAGAGACCAGGAGTACAGTCAGCTAGTGCTTCGAGACCAGCAACCGGACGCCAAAATTCATTTAAGAGTCCCACAACAGGGAGTTAGAGACGTGCACCCGGTGGACAAAGACCACCGTATAGGCCACCAATGCAGTCACAATATCAGAGTGGAAATACAGTAACGCAATGCCCCCAGTATAGTAGTGGATCTACTTTTACTCAATCGAGTGTGCAGAGGTCGGCCCCAAAAGGGGGGTGTTGGACATGTGGAGAACCACATTTCCAGAGAGACTGTCCATGAGACAAGATAGATCCTAGTCAGGGAAAGGGATAGACTACTCTTGGAGACTTGGGAAAGGCTCACCGAATCCATGCCGCAGTCAACAACCGCCAGGCAGAACATCAGTCCACCGTGCTAGAGGCGACAGGTAAAATAAATGGTATGAAATTTTCTCTTTTAGTAGACTCTGGAGCAACTGAAAGTTTTATTTCTTATGAAGCATTGTCTAGATGTAAGGTGATGGCAAGCAAGCAAGATGATTTCAACATAGTCGAAATGGCATCGGGTATCACTCAAAGAGTAGGAGAAGTGGTCAAGGATTGTGAGGTAGACTTGGGAATGTGTGTTACAAAAGTATCTCTTTATGCTACAGCATTAGGATCCTATGATATTATCTTAGGGATGGATTGGTTAGAAACCCATTCAGCTATGTTAGACTGTATAGGAGAATCCTAATAGGGACTAGAAGAGGGGTATCATTAAGGTTTATTTCAACATTGTAATTGAAAAAGAGCTTGCGTAAGGGATGTGAGTTGTATGTGGTGGTAGTGATGAATGACAAGAAAGACACTGTCGATGTAAGTCAACACCCCATACTGTCCCAGTTTGCATATGTATTCCCTGGAGAATTACCCGGGTTACCACCTAAGAGGGAGATTGAGTTCACTATCAAACTTAAGCCAGGAACCGAACCTATATCTAGAGTACCCTATCGTATGACAACACCCGAGTTACAAGAATTACAGATACAACTTCAAGAGCTTTTAGATTTAGGTTTCATTCTCCCTAGTATATCACCTTGGGGAGCACGAGTGATATTCGTGAAGAGGAAGGATGGTTCATGGAGACTTTGCATTGACTATCGTCAATTGAACAAAGCAACCATAAGGAATCAATATCCCTTACCAATAATTGATGATCTATTTGATCAGATGAAAGGGGCAACAATATTTTCGAAAATAGATCTAAGATTGGGATACCATCAACTAAGAATCAGAGAGGAAGATGTACCAAAGACTGCATTTAAAACTCGATATGGACATTTCAAGTTTGTTGTAGTACCATTTGGGTTGACAAATGCACCTGGAGTTTTCATGAACTTGATGAATAATGTATTCAGAGAGTGCTTGGATAAATTTGTGCAAGTGTTTTTAGATGATATCCTTATTTACTCAAGAACGCAAGAAGAGCACGAAGAGCATTTAAGACTTGTGTTGCAGTGTTTGAGAGAGCGCAAGCTATACGCCAAACTATCAAAGTGTTCCTTATTCCAGCCAGAGATTCATTATTTAGGACATGTTATAACTGGGGATGGTATAGTGGTGGATCCCGCAAAGATTGAGGCCATTCTTGAATGGCGAGCATCAAAAAATGTACATGAGGTGCGTAGTTTCATGGGATTAGCGGGGTATTATAGAAGATTTGTAGAAGGATTCTCAAAAATTACAAGCCCAATTATGGAGTTACAGAAGAAGAACAAGAAGTTCATATGGACAGAACGATGTGAGGAGGCATTCGCACAACTTAAGCAGTTGTTGACAACAGCTCCAGTTCTTAAGGTACCAGATATGGATAAAGACTTCTTAGTGTGTACTGATGCATCGAAAGAAGGTCTAGGAGGCGTTTTGATGCAAGAAGGTAGGGTGATAGCTTACTCCTCAAGGAAACTTAGACCTCATGAGGAGAACTATGCAACACATGATTTAGAGCTTGCTTCTGTGGTTTATGCCTTGTGTTTATGGAGACACTATCTGGTAGGGAGGAAATTTGAGTTAAAGACAGATCACCATGGGCTACAATATATTTTTACCCAAAGCGACCTCAATGCTAGACAAAGGAGGTGGTCTGAATTAATGAGCGAGTATGATTTTGAAATATCGTACATTAAGGGGACGATGAATAAGGTGGCAGATGCTCTAAGTCGAAGGCCTCGTATCTTTTCCCTAGTGCCCTTAAAAACAAATTTACGAGAAAAGATATTGAAATTACAATTGGAAGATGAGTGGTATAGAGAGGTTAAGACCGAGTTAGAAAATGAGGTATTGAAGAACCCACAGTATGAAGGGTATGTGTTTGAGGAAGATGGATTATTACGATATAATAAGAGAATTTATGTACCATTCAATGAAGAAGTTCGAAATTTGATCTTGTCAGAAGCTCACAAGGCTGTGTATATGGCACATCCTGGGGTTAAGAAGATGTACGCAGATTTAAAACCGTTATTTTATTGCAGTGGAATGAAGAAGGATGTAGTTATCTTTGTGGCGAGGTGCCTAGAATGTCAATTGGTCAAGGCTGAGCATAGGCATCCCGCAGGATTACTACAACCACATGTAATCCCGGAATCAAAATGGGAGGTTATATCAATGGATTTTATTGTTGGGTTACCAATGACTGCAAGAAGACATGACTCTATCTTTGTGGTCGTAGATACTTTAACTAAGAGTGCGCATTTTATACCTGTAAAGACTACCTATCAAGCACCAAAGATTGCAAGAGTATTCATAAATGAAATTGTGAGGTTACAGGTGTACCTCTCAAGATAATTTCTGATAGAGGGCCAGTATTCACTGGAAGGTTTTGGACAAGTTTCCAAGCTGCTTTGGGGACAAGGCTAAATTTTAGTACATCATATCACCCTGAGACAGATGGCCAGATTGAAAGGGTGAACCAAGTCTTGGAAGACATGTTACGTATGTACGTGATGGATCAACAAAACCGTTGGGAGGAATACCTACCTTTGGTTGCGTTTGCTTACAACAATAGTTATCAAAGCTCTATTAAGATGGAACCATTTGAATTCTTATATGGGAGGCCGTGCAGAACCCCATTGAGTTGGGATCGCTTGGAAGATAGAGTCCTTGTAGGACCAGAATTGATTCAAGAAATGGAAGAGAAGATGACAACTATTCATGCACGGTTAAAGGAAGCATAGGATAGACAAAAGAGCTATGATGATGCACATAGAACCGATAGGAGTTATGAAGTAGGTGATAAAGTATTCCTTTGGGTTAGGCCACAAAAGAGCTCAATTAAATTTGGGAAGGGAGCTAAATTATCACCGCGATTCGTAGGACCATTTGTGATACTCGAGAAGTTGGGACCGGTTTCCTATCGTCTTGCATTGCCATCATCGTTAAGTTGCATGCATAATGTTTTTCATGTTTCTATTTTGCGTCATTATATTTCAGATCCTTCTCATATTATAAATTTGAGTAACTTGCAGATATCGGACGATGGGGTCTTGAAGGCCGAACCGATCCGTATACTGGACCGACGAACTCGACAACTTCGGCGTCGATTAGTCGATCAGGTAAAGGTCTAATGGGATAACTACAGTACTAACTCAGCTACTTGGGAGGATGCATCTGAAATGCAGTAGCAGTTTCCTTACTTGTTTTGAAAACTTCGGGACGAAGTTCCTCGAAGAGGGGGTGTATGTAGTGCCCCATTTTGTTAGACTCTTTTATTATTCAACTATATTATTATTTGAGGGCATTTTATCACAAATGACCCCGTTAAATTTCGAAATGTATGTTTTTATCATGTTGATACATTTGAGTACTCATGGATAAATGAAATTTTGTAATGCAACATTGTACTGCCTTATTGGACAGACTGTTTCAAGTGTTAAAATGTGTAATGGTTTCAGGGCATTTTGAGTACAAACGGCCCGGTTTAATGCGATGAATTAAAATGACTTATTTATGTATTGATTGTTGTGTCACAATGATTGCTTATGAATGAATGGACATTGGTAGATAGATTATATAATGTGATATGATTGATCTTAAAATGTGTAAATGAAATATATGAACAATTTGCATTTCTTACGATGTATTGGTAGATGCTTTGACAGTTTTCTAGTGTGACAGGGACCCAACTGTGCAATGACACAAGGTGGTGTCAATGCCACATGAATTTTAGTTTTAATATGAACAGGATATCAGGTGATACAATTTATTTTAATAATATTTTGATTAAATTGTGTAAGTGCGATTAATGCACATGGTTTTCATGTGTGTAGGCACATGATCTGGTTCCCAATTGATCCACAAAGGATGATGGGGTTGCAAGAAAGAAAGTACCCGTATGGTTAGCACATATTTTCCATGTGGCAGGTTGAAAAGCGAGACAGGCTTTTACCTGCAAGAGACATGCTGCCGTGAGGGTAGGCCACGGACTCGGTCACTCACGAGGATCAACTGAAGGGCGCACAATGAGGTGTCAACCTTATTCCTCGGTAGCCATGAGTCTCTCTACAGCGTGGATTGGACTGAGTTAACGTGGTCTCATCCATTGCACTAACTCCCCGCCACAGAAAGTGGGACATTTGAAGGGCATGAAGACGGTCATGGCACCCCTGATGTCGCCTGGAGAAACGAAAGAAACTATTAAACTATAAGGTTGTAAATATGTAATAACTAAAACTCATGACTTAGAAGTAAAGTAATGCAGGTACAACCTTAGGGAATAAAAAAAAAAAAAAAAAATTAAAATTAATAATAAGAATAAAAAGAAATAAAAATAAAAAAATAAAAATAAAAGAAGATTCTAAATCTTAACACATTGCACACACACAAAAATAGCAAATGAAAGCAAAAATCTAGGAATGAAATATAGGAACGGTTTAAGTAAGAAATCCTAAATTAAGCACATTGCATAAATGCATATGAAATTACATAAATACATATCACAAAGATCCGTTGAAATAAAATAAAATAAAAATAATTCAAAATAAAAATAATAATGCAAAACGATATAAATAAAGAGGTAGGGTTTGAGTACGACAGGATTTTTACCCTAATGTTGGACGGATGATAGAATGCAAAGGAAGATGGTGGCTGTAGAGAGTTTGGTTCATCAAGTGTGAACAGGGTTGGGAGGCCCTTAGTGATTCTACACACTCTGATCGTGCTTGGGTACTTCTTGCTGCAACCCCATTCAGCTCAGGGGTCCTTGGGGAAGTAGAGTACCCATTGGAATGGTAGGGAGGTCAACCGGTGGATCTCTTGTGGTTGGGAACTGATCGACGTTCATGGGAACCTGACAAAGTTCGTGGTGCGGCAACCTCAGAAAGAACAAGCCTGCACAAGAAACTCAGGTTTTTTTTAATGGATTGTTAGATTATTGTTATAATTTCTAAAATGCCTTGTTAAAAGATCCATGAATGGGCATTTTAAATTTTATTGCAGACCCATGTCTTTGTTTCTTTATAGATCTGGACTGTAATTCTGATATGTTTCTGTAGTTTAATATAGAACTGGATCTTTATTTAGATATGTATTTGTATTTTATGATAGATCTGGAGTTATATCTTAGATCTGGGTTTGCATTTTATGCCGGTATATTTGTGAGATCTTGATCTAAGCTCTCTCGCTGCTTGAAAACCACGATTTTCATTTATTTTTTGGGAATGCTATTTGACATTTATCTTCTGTGGTTCTGAATTCATTATCCTTATGCCAGGTCTGGTGAGCATGAATTGTATGCATGTTTGCATCAGATCTAAGATTTGGAATATTTCTTGACTGGGTTTAGTTGTCAGGGTTGAAGAAATCGTTTGGAAAATTTATTTTGTTTTAGATATGTGTTTTAGAACCAGATATGAGATTTTTTTGGCAATGCATGGTAAAACGATCTGTGTTTCAGATCTATGTTTTAGAACCAGAACCGATTTTTGTGTAAATGCATGGTAAACACTTCCTTGGTTTTAGACATGAGATCATGAACATGAGTGATGGCTGCGTTTTCAGATCTGGAGTATCTACCATGTCTTCCTGTTATTACTTGAATAACAAATTCTTACCTGTATTTCATATCTGGAATATAGATGCATGTTTGTTCTATGATTACATTGAATAATTCTCACCTGCGATTCATAACTTGAATGTGGATATATGTTCCTGCAAACTCAGCGAATAAATTCTTAGTTGTGATTCCATGTAGATTATATTCCTGGCGTCAACCCTTATTTAATTCTGCATGTTATCCTCTGCCCTATTTTGGTATTCGCTAAAGATGAAATGGATAATCCAGATCCATTCTCATGTGATCCTTAATCCATTGTGTGAGAATCATTATAGAGGGAATTGATAAAAATATCCAATATGCATGTTATCCTTGGGCTGTTTTTCGGCATTTGCTGAAAACGAAATGGCTAATCGAGATCCATTCTCATGTGATCAGAATTGTTATGTTTAAGAATGTCATTTCTAGATCTGAATTTTACGTGCAAAGGAATAGTTTCTTTTGAGAGAGGGTTCTTTATCGGAACTGTCATATTGTGTTCATTCTGGTTTGGATCTGATATAAACACTAGTTTCATGGCTACGATTTCATTTGGGAAATTTCCATTGGTGCCGAAATTCATATTAATGTTTTTACTTGCGGGCTTCTCCTAACAAATATGAATACGGTTTCATTTCCTATATTTTCCAGAATTGGTAATCTGTTCTTTTTATTTTACGGTGTTGATGCCTGCGATCAATTTATTTTAGCAGTGGCCCTTAGCATGTATTTATGCATGCACATCTCTCTTTATATATATATATATATATCAGCTGATCAAAAGTTGCCTATGATTTTCATTAAGGTTGTGGATCTGAAATAAATGAATGCCATTCTTTTCACATCCTGGAAACGCAAATTTGAATATGATATGAGACGCTGAGCCCAACTTCACCAATAGAATTACGTTTTCTCTTTTTATGAAAGACCAGCATTTAAAAAAATAATAATATTGCTAACCCCCCCCCTTCAGGCTTTTTATTATGGGTCGAGTTATTCCGGTGGAAAGTTCCGAGGGGCCTATTTGCAATTAGATTCATCAATGTGTTGTGCTGCGCATTGTTTGGGACTTTTCTGTGTTATTTACATATAGGTGTGCTATGATGTAACCAGGCAGTAGGGTATTAAATGGTAACGAAATATCCTGAGTGAATATATAGAAAGAGTGCGTGAAAATAGCATTCACCTTAGTTTTTTTAAATATGGAAGGATCTTACTTTAGATTAAAAATAGAATTATTTGGCTTAAGACATTGGAAAAAGGCAGTAAAAAGTAGATTCTTGGGTTAAATGATTTTGGCCGGAATGCTTCACTTACTTACCATCATGGTAACAAGTTAAGAGAGATGCACATAATATTAATAAAATGAGATTATAGATATCCGGCTCGAAATTAATCTTGAACACTGCTGATATTATGAACCAAATATAAAAGAAATACTTTTTTTTTTAAATTTTGTTTGATTTTCAAGTATTTCTATTGACAATTACAATCAGGAATAGTTTTAAGTTTTGAAATCTTAAGGAAAAAGTAAAACAATTTCAATCTCCTTTTAATAATTGGTTTTTATTAAAATAATTTGAGGAGTATGTGAATTCTTAAAAGATCAGAAAATAACATAAAATTAATGGATTAATTTAGTATGTTTTGCTATTGTTTAAAGTATGCATTAGCAATATAATTTTTGTAATAGATGTATTTGTTAATATAGTAATGGGGGTACTATATTAATATATTATATCAAGAATTAAGAAATATGGGATACCATTAAAGTAATAAAGGTATTAAAAGTATGTTTTGTAATAAATACATTTTAATGCTCAAGAGAGGTGTCGTTGAGATGTAATAGATGAACCGTTAATATAGTATCTTAATCATTTATTGATGAATTAATAAGATATGATGTTTAATGTATTATCATAAAGTCACATAGCATATATAGCTAAGTGTGTATGGATAAAGTATTTTGTGTGTAATGGGATATACAATTATAATATTGTTAAGTAAATAATAGACATAGAAATGTAAAGAATTAGAAGTTTAAAAATTACATGGTAAGCCTTAACATGTAATCGTTCTCTAGAACATGAGAACTTATGCTGGTAATTTCTATGTAAAAACATTATACCATGTTATGATTGTATATCACATGGCAATAACTTATAAATCATAGAGGAACTAAAAAATAAAAGAAAAAGAAAAGAAAAAAACGTATGTGTATTTTTCGTTGTTACAGCTAGACCTTAGGGTAATGGGGTGTTACAAAAGGAGTATTTTTACAAGGTATTTTTCTTCTTATTTATTTCCAAGGGGTACATTCAAAGAGTTTTTTCCCAAGGCACTTTTGCCAAAGATTTTGTATTCTAAGGTATTTTTGCAGAGTTATTTCTTTGCAAGGGATTTTTTCATCTAGTTTTTTTTCCAAGGTATTTTTGCAAAGTAGGTTATTTATTTGTAATGGGTTTTTCCAAAGAGTTTTTTTTCCAAAATGTATTTTTCTTCTCATTTCTTTCCAAGGGGTAAATTCAAAGAGTTTTTTTCCAAGGCACTTTTGCAAAATATTTTGTATTCTAAGGTAATTTTTGCAAAGGAGTTATTTCTTTGCAAGGGGTTTTTTCAAAGAGGTTTTTTTTCCAAGGTATTTTTGCAAAGTAGGTTATTTCTTTGCAGTGGGTTTTTCCAAAGATTTTTTTTGCAAGGTATTTTTCCAAAAGTGTTTTTTTTTTCAAATTATTTTTCTAAGTTGTTTTTTGAAAGAAGTTTTTTTTTCAAAGTATTTTTTCAAAGATTTTTTTTTCCAATGGTTTTACAAAGAAGATTTCTTTACAAGGCGTTCTTATTTTTTTCCAAGGGGTTTTTCCAAAGGAGATTAAATAATCATGGGAAATACGAAAAACCATAATAAAAGTGATCGTAAACGTGATGACAATGCTAATACGGAAAAACAAAAAATTAGAAATAGAGCCAAAAGAAGAAGGGTTGCAGAAATGGAAGAGAGAATTATTGAAGATATATGAACATATTTACATGATACTGTTGATGAAATGGAAATTGAAAATAGGGTACAAGAAGATCCAATTGAAGTTGAAGAGACCATTGTTGAAGATGTAAATAGTGATTTACATGCTAACGTTGATGAAGTAAATATTGAAGATCAAAATCAAGATCCAGAAATTGGACCTGGTATGTATATATCATTGTATTTTCCAAATTCATTTTTTATAATGAATTGTATTTTTGGACATATGTTAAATTAAATTTAACTTAATGCATAGGTACTTTCACCATTGATGATGGAATGTTAGAAGACATTGACTGTGAAAAATATGGAGAAAAAATACTCATGCATGTTGCACGATATCATGCTACAAAAATTTATGATGATATTCTCAAGGATTGTTCAATAGAAGGACAAGCACAAATTTTAAGATGTTTATTGGTGTCCAAGAAGTTATAAGGTGCTACGTCATTATTGGGTATTCACAAGGCAACAAAAGAGTCGAAACTAAAACATAATGTGATAGAAAATATAGGTGATATGATAAAAAAATTTGGAAAATCCAGAATGAAAGATACCTGTTTTGCACGTAAAGCAATTCAGACAGCAATTGTTTCAGCTAGTACTAGACAAAAATGTTTGACAACACAACTAGCACAAGCAGTTGGAACCTCAAGAAAAACATTATACAAACATAGCAAATTCAGAATGCAAATAGATGAAAATGATGAACTTTCTTGCTGGTAAATTATTTGTAGACAACCTTACAAAGATAGAATGGGGGAAGGTGTTAAAGATATTGTAGAGAAATATTAGTTGGCACATGCTCGATTTTCCCCAAATTCAAGGGATGTGATATGACAAATAGTATTAAGAAATGTATATGAAAGCCGTCCAAAACATATAATGGAAATGACACAAGTACAATTGTTCAATAAATTCAAGGAGGATCACCGAGGAATTAATATGAAAATCACTATATTTGTGCAACAAAAACCATGGTATGTTAGACCTATTACTATACGTGACACATGTTGTTGTCATTATCACGTGCAATTTCAATTATATTATGACACGTTTATTGAATTTGGTAAAATGTTTTGGACAAATTCACCACCTCTACCCTCAATACGTGAATCATATCTCAAACTCTACGTGAGAGAAATCACGATGAAGTATTTTATTATAAGAAATGTGTCAATGGAAAACATTGTCATCGTTGTGGAAATCTAGTTTTATTCCACAATATATACCCTATCGATAATGATCAGTCGCTTTCAAATGTAACCATTGATTGGAGAAGATATGAATACAACAATTATTCTACAAGTTCTAGTGATGCACATTCCAAAAGAATTGATTTGCGAGAAGATAAAATATGTGTGACATATTTTCTCAAGAAATTCGAAAGTGAAATTTATAAATACACCAAGCATTCACATAGAGCACGATGGCAAGACCTTCAATTCAAACATTCATGTGAAATTTTTCCACCTGGAACAATTTTGTCTGCGGTTGATTTTGCAGAAAACTACACATTTGCTGCACAAAAAGAGATTCAAAGTGAATACTATCATTCTGACCAAGTTTCGATATTTTTCTATGTTCTATATAGACATTCTCAACAGGATGTTAATGACATTGAAAGCACGTGTGACAATAGAGATGTGATTAAATAATATCACTTTTATATCGGCTATGATTGTGTACATGATACACATTTTGTTTGAAACATTGTATTGAAATTTTTTTCTATGATTCACTCAAAAGGCATGAAGTTAAATTCAATGAACATTGGATATGGTCGGCTGGATGTGCAAGACAATTTAAATATTCACGATCATTTTTTTGGTTATGTCGACTTCATAAAGCACTGAACATTAAACATTGTTGGAATTTATTTGAAACTGGACATGGAAAAGGTGAACATGATGGTGCAGGAGCATGCATAAAAAGAGCACTTCAAAGATGGCAAATGAACCATTCTTCTAGATGATTCCATTTAGCTGCAAAGGTTGTCCCATTCTGTAAATCACATCTAAGCCATGATTGTAGTCAACAATCAAAATATGTGCGTAGGTATGTACATGAATATTTTAATTTATATTAATTGCCAATTTTAAAAAATGTATGTACTAACATTGAAGTATATGTACACTAACATTAAAAGTTGTTATTTGTGATTTATCATTTATTGTGTAGGTTTTTTTGGCTTGTTGGGTTCCAAGATATAGATAGATCAATACCATACGAGGCTAGCACCATACATGGGACTAGAGAACTTCACTCTATTCAAACAAAATCCTTCCAAAATGTGTTTGCATTTGACAATAGAAAGCAATCACGTTTTTTGCATATTTGTACTGAAAATGTTGAATCTACAGAAGTTTGTGAAAACATAACGAACAACTACATAAAACATTGGAAACACACAGAGATTAATCCAAAAGGGAAAATGCCACTAGAAAGCATAGAAGAATTAGAATAAAAAGAAATAACAATATCATCTAATGGCGACAGAATTTCAGATCTTGTTAGAGAAGGTAATGATCTTGTTGATAGAGAATCTCTTGTTGGTAGAGAAGCTCCTCGATGTCCAAAACAACTACAATATATATATCAACAAAAAAAGAACAATATAAATAATTCTCTAAATGGAAGTCCACCACTATCCTCCACTAGGGCCTTCCCTTGGACTTATAACAACCTCTAACATGTATAAAAATAGATTATGAATATCATAAATTATTTTAAATATTTTAAACTAAAATCAAAACATTGAAATATTAAACTAATATCAAAGAACAATTTAATTATTAACAAAATTACCTCAAATTCTCTATCATCCACTAGAGTCTTCCCTTTGCCTCTATGATGGAAGAGACCGAAGAGACCCAAGTTGCAACATATATAAAAGCAATTTATGAATCTTACAAATTATTTAAACTATTTTAAACTAAATTCAAAAAATTAAAATATTAAACTTACAAGTTGAAATGGTAATCTCTCACCTTA
This sequence comes from Pseudotsuga menziesii, assembly GCA_001517045.1. NCBI lineage: Eukaryota > Viridiplantae > Streptophyta > Pinopsida > Pinales > Pinaceae > Pseudotsuga > Pseudotsuga menziesii. The sequence continues at coordinate 172,755 of LPNX010166562.1, forward strand.
ATGGACGCATATAGATCATGAAGAAATGAAAAAACCAACTAATCATATTAACATGGGGATATTGCTTTAAGTTCAATATTTGATTTCATAGAAGTAATAATGTGAGAATATGTTTTCAAATATGTATTTATTAAGACTCATATTAAGAAAAAAGAGATTCATATTTGATTTCATAGAAATAACACTATTAGACTATATTCTTTAATATATATTAAGATAAAAAATATTCATGATATGAATGTATTAAGTCAAAAGAGATTCATAAATAGTTAGACCATTTAAGATTTTTTATGTGAAGGAAAAATCGTTAAGGTAAAATAAATAGAAAGGATGAAGTTTTATAAGAAGATCAAATTTGAACACTCGTAAGAACAATTAATATGTTTCTTACATATGAATTTTATGAGAGGATTTTTTTTTGTGTTTAATGGAAATTAATCTTCAAATTAGCATGAATATCTTGTTATATGATTGTTATATGAACCAAGAATGGAAATAATGCAAATGCATTGGGATGAATGTGTTTGATAACCGAGGGGTATGGAATACTAAGATTAATTATTATAGTTGGTATCAAATAACAATGAGATTATTAACAGTGCCTTATGAATGCTTCCAATAACATGTGGACTATGGCTCGGGATTTAAACAAAGTAACACAAAAATTGGTATTCAATGGTTATGGACTTAATTCTAGATCATGACTTGATGAATTTGGAATATGGGTGTCTATTTTGGGGGGTCTTATGAGAAAATAAATTTGATTTTTTCATTTTTTTCAATTTTTTTTATTGAGATTTGATATGTCATTTTGGAAAATGTTTGACAGTGTATCCTTATAAAATTAAAGGACTAAAAAGTAGTCATGTTTGGTTGCGCCCCTAAAATCATTGTTAAACTTGTGCTTTGTAAAAATAAAATATGCTACAACAATCTAAACATAATATACTAGAGGATGACTATAAGTTTGTAACCAACAGATCTATATACTAATTATAATATTTTTTTGAATTCGATCAATAGGGAAACCTTGTCGATTTTTGGTTGCGACACTTTTCTCTCAATTGACTATAAAACTTAAAAATCTATGAATATCCTTTTGAAGTAGACACTCCAATTAACGACACCATATTTGTTTCAATTTTTTTGGTGGTGTATTTTTAAATTTATATATTTTTCATTTCAGTGCATATTGAAAGAGATGAAACAAAACTCGACACATGTTAAGAAACAAAAAAATTTAAAATATCGGATCTCACCTATACACAAACAAAATATATACCTACAGAAAGTAGATTTAGTGAGGAAACTAATGGTATCAAGTTTGAAAGTCAATTTGTAGTGTAATACATCCATTTTACCTTCCGAAAATGGAGAAACTTGAAAACTATGCAGGTTTAAGGTCTCAAAGGTTATTCAGTCGAATAATTATTCGGCCGAATAATTGTTTGGCTGAATAATACTTTTCCGTTATGGAACCGTTATTTACAACAAAGGCTGTCCGGCCAAAAAAGCAAACGCATAAAAAATTTTGTCGGCGAGAAAAAAAATTACGTTATCTATATTCGTATAAGTAAAACGAAATAGACTCACTATTTTCACACATTTTCATTTCGCATATTTCTGATCAAAATATTTTTGAAGGGGTTTTCAAAGGAGATTTATTTTGCTAAGGGAGTGTTTTTACAAGGTATTTTTCTTCTTATTTATTTCCAAGGGGTACATTCAAAGAGTTTTTTCCCAAGGCACTTTTGCCAAAGATTTTGTATTCTAAGGTAATTTTGCAAAGTAGTTATTTCTTTGCAAGGGATTTTTTCATTGAGTTTTTTTTCCAATGTATTTTTGCAAAGTAGGTTATTTGTTTGCAATGGGTTTTTCCAAAGAGTTTTGTTTGCAAAAATGTATTTTTCTTCTTATTTCTTTCCAAGGGTTACATTCAAAGAGTTTTTTTCCAAGGCAGTTTTGCAAAAGATTTTGTATTCTAAGGTATTTTTGCGAAGGAGTTATTTCTTTGCAAGGAGTTTTTTCAAAGAGTTTTTTTTAAGGTATTTTTGCAAAGTAGGTTATTTATTTGCAATGGGTTTTTCCAAAGAGTTTTTTTTGCAAGGTATTTTTGCAAAGGAGTTCTTTTTCTAAAATATTTTTATAAGTTGTTTTTTCAAAGAAGTTTTTTTTTAATGGTTTTACAAAGAAGATTTCTTTACAAGGTGTTCTTATTTTTTTCCAAGGGTTTTTCCAAAGGAGATTAAACAATCATGGGAAATAAGAAAAACCATAAAAAAGTGATCGTAAACGTGTTGACGATGCTAATAGGGAAAAAAAACTCAGAAATAGAGCCAAAAGAACAAGGGTTGCAGAAATGGAAGAGAGAATTATTGAAGATATAAGAACATATTTACATGATAGTGTTGACGAAATGGAAATTGAAAATAGGGTAGAAGAAGATCAAATTGAAGTTGAAGAGACCATTTTTGAAGATGTAAATAGTGATTTACATGCTAACATTGATGAAGTCAATATTGAAGATCAAAATCAAGATCCAGAAATTGGACCTGGTATGTATATATCATTGTATTTTCCAAATTCATTTTTTAATAATGAATTGTATTTTTGTACATATGTTAAATTAAATTTAACTTAATGTATAGGTGTTTTCACCATTGATGATGAAATGTTAGAAGACATTGACTGCGACAAATATGGAGAAAAAATACCCATGCATGTTGCATGATATCGTGCTACAAAAATTTATGACGATATTCTCAAGGATTGTTCAATAGCAGGACAAGCTCAAATTTTAAGATGTTTATTGGTGTCCAAGAAGTTAGAAGGTGCTACGTCATTAATAGGTATTCACTGTAGTGCTCTGTCTACCGGGCAGAGCACTCAGTCAATCCTTAACAGTAAAAAAAAATATCTTTTTCAAAATCATATTTTTCATTTAAAATTTTGTTCAGTAAGGAGATAGTTCAGTAAAATACCTCAAATTAATCCTGCCCTTGAATCCTGCTTCTGCTCTACTTCTGCTCCTTCTCCTGAAGGAACCTATGCTCCTGCTCTTGAAGGAACCTTACTGCCAGCTTTGATTTTCCACCCTGCCGACCAGTAGGTTTGCTGGCCCTAGGAAACCGACGGGTTTCCTAGCCCCCGAGCCCACATACCAATAAAATGGACAGCAAAATTTTTCCCTTCTCCAGCTATTTTCCTTCCTTCCTCCTACTCTTCGGTAAAAATTTCTTCCCCCCCTGTTCATCCGTAAAAATTTCCCTTATACCTCCTTCCCCCACCGCCTTCCTTTCTCCACCGCCCTTCTTCCACCGCCCTTTCATTTTATGTTATTTTTTTATTCTTGGGCAGTGTGGTTAAATTTAAGTTTGACATGTGTTATTTTTATTGACGGTACGTGTTATACCACCTAACCAATGCCCTAGAAATTTACCTAATGGTTTACCTAAGTTTTTTATACTGAGTGGCAAGGTGATGATAATCATAATTTTGTTTAATTATTATTTATTAATAACTAAATAATAATTACTTAATAAATGACCTTAATAATTAATATATAT
>LPNX010166562.1:177000-273089 GCA_001517045.1 Pseudotsuga menziesii
ATTATACCAAGAATTGCTATCAGCTATGTGTTTTAGTTATGAAATAAATGAATTTGATGACGAATACTGCATGATAATCGCATAAGCACAATACATTCATATAAATGATAATCCTCATAACAATAATCAAAGCATCTACATAGGCATGTTAATCGTCGTAACATCATGATCAAAGTGTAGTATAAGCATGATAATATCATATAATTAGAGCATAATCCTGCTAACATCATAACATCTGTAAATAATCACATATAACCTGCCAAAACATAGTGCATGAAGTATGGTTGGCTCTTCGAGGCTCCTGAATGCATTCGTTTACCATTGAATCATACCATTGTTGAATTTGATCGTATTATTCCACATGGGGTTTCACTTAAATTTTCAACTACAACCTTTATATTATATGTATATTGTTTTAACTCTTGCATTAATTCATTAGTTAACATTTTTGAAATAAATCGCACATTATCTTACACATTTTCAAGAAGAATTGAGACCCACAAGTCTTGATATATACCTATTCATATTACAATGCAATTTTATATCAGATACAAGCTCACTCCTTTCTAGAATGCAATCCCCTCATGTCCCCCATGAATTTCATCCTACCATGTCTATATACATTCTTCGTACAACTAAACAATTATATAGGCCTCTTGGATCATTATTTATATCTAATTATATTCCTTAAAGGAAATAGAGATTCCCCTATTGGACTTACTAAAACCATTCACATAAACTCTATATAACACGCAAGACTAGTCGTTAGGGCATGCATTCCCATCCTATTATCGACACTTTTGTTGTTAAATGTTTGTAGGGTATCTCGTCTAGCCCATACTAACTCGATACTACCTATAGCTCCTAAGTGATTAGGGTAAATCAGCATTGCACTCTAACATTTGCGTAATATTTAAATTAAGTGATATAATTGAGTTCTTAACTATTAATATTAAGTGTTAAAGGTATACCTAACATTGAATTTTTAGGGAGGCATTTAAAACTAACATTTAGATTTTAAATTTCAAAATTTTAAATGTAACATTAAAAGTTAATATTACATTAACATATAACATCTTAATATAATTTACATCCCAATTAAATTAAATTTTTTTTTTTTTTGCAACTATGGCTCTTCTTTAGGCATTGAATCCCTTTTATAAGAAATCATATCCAAAATGGAGACATTATCCTATGGTTACATCTATTCAAATAATTGTGTACATCGAAAACGTCATAACTGTAAATGGTATAATGAATACGAACATTTATACATATTACAACCAATTTAACACATTTTCCAATAATGTTGTAGTATAAACAAGGACATTACATGGATTACATGCACTTGGCTTCTTCCTACAATACTACATCAATATTGTAACTATATATGCTGTCTTTTCTAAACAACCAGCTAGAATAACTAAAGTATATTATATCATACCAATGCATATTGTCTTCATATGAATTTCAACAACTAATCTTAACACAACTGTACAACATATAGCTAATTACAATGCAATTTTATCTTTAAAGGAAATTCAATATAAATGAAATACATTCATACAATATTAAATAACATCCAACATATAGCTAATTACAATGCACTTTTATCTTTAAGGATTTCCTTTTGTAACATAATTTTATTAAAAAAATAAAAATAAAAAAAATTGTAGCATTAATTTGATCTATGTCAATGAAATTTAATGTTCCTATTTTAGAAGATCCATCACGCCAAAATCTACCATATATATGTGTGCTGAGACAATACATTGAAGATCATTTCTCCAAAGGAAATGTTGAAATTCATGCCTAACATAATGATATCAGTGACAAAATGTAAAGGTTTTGCAGGTATAGGATATACTGTACACGTAATATGCTGTGCATGTCTTTTTAAAAATATAATATTAAAATATTTTTAATAATAAAAATATGTTTATGCATATATGAAGCCACATCGATAATTTGTAATATGGTGCATGCTTTTTAAGCAATCTAAAGTGTAGATATGTAAAATGCAGACAAGAAAGGAAACATAACGTAAAGTTATTTTCCACACAAGTTAACACGCAGGAGTACCATATAGGTCTGATTTCCCAAATCAAAACATAGATATTTTGTTATGGATACTTCGGTTCTAAAACTAAATCTCATCACACATACTTCAAGAGTGGACCTAAAAATTGATCTGAATCTATTGAAAAAAAAATGCAAAGGTATATAATGATGAGATGACCATCCATTAATGCCGACAATGGGCACTCTAAAAGTCTATACGCAAGGTTCAAATCTCAGCCATACTTAAGATAAAACGTAAACTGCCATTCCTCTTTTACTTCCTACTTTGCATCCCAGAGAGGGAGAGGTGCTTATTTTGTTTACAGAAAGACTCATGGCAAGCAATACGATTGATAACAAGGTAGTGATATCCTAAATACATTGGTTTCGATGGTGAATAAATTTCAATCAAAACACCACTAAAAGACATGTAGGATAAAGAAAATGAAAGCTAGCAAACGATTTATTCCTTAGTTTGTTCTATTCGAACCTTTCTCTGTAATATAAAAAAAAAGATTGATGCTGCTACTCCTAAAGTCCTGAATGATCACAAGATCCCCACGAGTCTTCGAAGATAAAATAAAATAGGTTTATAAGCACTTTTCTTGTACCTTGAACTGGTACAGGTTCCTCCACACGAAGGAAAGGAAAAGAAAAGAGAACAGAGTCTAAAATACCTAGTACAGATCTGGTTTCAAAACGAAGCATAGCGGAATCACTGAGTCAAAATTTAATGAATCTTATTTCATACCAACGCACACAGGTGTCACATAATGCAAATCGGGATCAATTTAAAATGCTTAAGCCATTAACTTGGTCAAACTATTGGACCTGATTTCATTCCCACACACATAGTTGTCATAAAGAAACTAAAAAGATGGGCAGTTGTTCAATAACCATTACAACTTACAGCATGCTTATGGAATCAATGTAGTCTTGGATAATACCTTGTTTACGTATAATGGAAGGATTGTTTGAAGTGTGTGGACGATGTCTCTCCTTAGATCCCCCTTCCCTTCCACGTAGAGCAAATAGAGAATTTTCTCCAGTAACATACTTTTTGTTCTATTCATACGAGTGCCATATTGCTGCCGGGGAAATTCCGAATCCCCATTTCCATTCTATGTTTTCTTATATCCACATTACAAGGGTAACTACTCCCCGACCTCCCATGCATAGAACTCCCATGATCATATCTGTATGATCATATCTGTCTCTGTCTTTCAGGGCTAAATCTTTTAGCTAGAAGAATACTTGCGGATTCAATATCCTCGTGAGACTCTCGATGTCGAGATTAGACCTAGCCCCAATGTAAAGACAAACCTGCAAACCTGGGCCAGAAAATGCTAAGGTCTTACCTATAAAGCCAAAATAAAAATAAAAATCCTTCTAAAACCATATTATTATTATTATTTTTTTTTAAATTCGAACTTTACCAAAGATTAATAATTATTATTAAAATGAATAAAATTATATATAATTATTATTAAAATAAACTCGCCCCACATCCATGTGACTTTCCTTATCTCTCATGCGGCCCCACACCCACATGACTTGAGGCTGCATGAGCTCCACCTATCCACCAACATGCAGCCAAGGCAGCGGGTGCATGCCACGCGCGATGTCCTTCTCTTCCCAGCAGGTCGTTCATTATTCCTGGCCGTTTTTTTTTTTTTTTGACAGGTCGTTCATGAATCTTACAGTGTAGCCCACCTGAAGTTTAACAGTAGAATTTTCTCTTGTTGCTTTCGGTCTTTTGCGGCTTCATCTAAAGAGGCTTTCCTGAATTCCCAATAAAGTTTTACAGGGTTTTTGGTGTTCTAGAATGTAAGATATCTGGCATTTGTGAGTGCAAATTCTATAATTTAGAATAATTGTAAGCGTTTCTGCGTGTCTTTTTTGTTTTCACCTGAAGATATTTCTCTAACCTCTATCACGTTTGGAAGCTTTCTTCCTTTGAAGAATTTAAATATTTGGTTTTTGTTTCTATTGTTTAGGCGTGCCTCTAGCTTTGATAATTTTCTTTTGTGAAAGTCTCAGTAAACATGGCTGCCATGAGTACGGGTTTAGATTGTCTGAGCACAGTCAAATATAATGGAGGACGAGAAGCAATCCATTGCAAATTATACCAATTCCAAAGAAGCTATGGATATCTGATGGGACACCATCAATATGGGCCCAAATCAGAAATCCTCGCTGCCTCGGCTCTGTGCAAAACCTTAGATATCCAAAGCTTTGTTTGCATGGGGAGCGAACTCCAGACATAAATAGTTACAATGCGATCTCAAGTGAGATAACCAACCATTGGGATAAGATAAGACTATAGACGACTCCAACTATTCTACTTCCTTAGGACTAGCAATAGATTATAGATAGTCTAGTCGGGCCTATATTGTTAGGGTGGTTTCCCTCTAAACTGAAGGAAGGTTGATGCCCCGAAACCCTATCCATATCTATATATTTTATATTTTGTTATATTACAGGTCGGGTCGCCTAGTGCATTTCCTTGCCTAGTTCCTTCCGAGACTCCACCTTGTGTGTTTTCACTGCGTTCCCTTGATGAACGGCCTATCCAGATATCGCGGAGGCTCTATCGTAGAAGGTAGGGATGAACATGAAAAATATGCACAGTCATGGAAGGAAGAACTTAACAGATTGGATGGGTTTGAAAGTTTAATAAAAAAAGAGTGTGATGGGGATTTTGATCGGAGGCTTATAGATAGGAGATGTGTCGATAACATAAGAATGTTAGTGGTTGATACAATACAGGATGCTAAAGCAGGGCACCGTGGATTGCCTCTAGGGATGTGCAGAGGTTGGGTATATGTTGTATAGGCATGTCATGAGGTATAACCCTAAAAATGCAAAATGCTTCAATAGAGATCGTTTTGTTCTCAGTGCAGGACATGGGTGTATTCTTCAGTACGTATGCATGCATCTTGCAGGGTTTCAATATATTTAGGTTGAAGACCTAAAACAATTATGCAAGTTAGGTAGTCGCACACCTGGTCATCCAGAGAATGCAATTACTACAGGCATTGAGGTTACTACAGGTCCCCTGGGACAAGGAGTTGCAAATGCAGTGGTTTGCGTCCCTACACTTCACGGGAGTGCCTCCTTTGGGAACTCTTAATTACCTAACCTATCCCATAGCGGGAGTGCTTCTTTTGGGACCTCTTCATTCCCTGGCCTCCCTTGCCCATATAAGGTTTTTGCACAGTTTAAGGTTACATATCCATCCATGAATTTAATCGCTCATATAAGATCTGACAAGACTTTTTAGCTTTTGTTTATTGAATGTAGGACCTTGGACTTCCGAAAGGACCATAGCGAACCTGATGCCCACCAGTCCCACCTACGCAGAGAGACATTTAGCAGCACGGTTCAACAAACCTGATGCAGTGATTGTTGATCACCGAACGTGAGATTCTCTAACCATTTTAGTCACAAAAGTTGCAGACAAGGAGGAGAAAGCATAATTATGTTGATATTTACTTCTTGTCCAGAATTCGAGAAATAGTAGATCAATACTAGAATATTAATTTAAATATCCCTCTGTTAGACAAGACATGGTAATTACATTCAAGAGAGAGTTTTTTTTTTTTTTTTTAGTTATAACTTACATACTTTTATCTCTGCCTCTATTTATGTATTGTTCAGCACTATTTTAAACTGAATAAGTCTTCGTTTTAGAGAGCGAAATTCCAATTTCTGTTAGTGTCCATAATGCTCTTAAGATGAAATCAGGTACAATTTTTCAATATATGAAATGCCTTAGGCTGTTTCCTTTCTTTTCTTTACCTTTTTATGCGGTGCCTAATTACCGATGGTTGTGTTATCAGTGTTTAAATGTGTTCTATTTGATTTACAGGTAAAATGGGGAGAGGACGGTTTGAGGGAAATGGGAGAGACAAGCCTAAGGCTGGCGCTGAAAAAAATGCAGAGCTTAGAGAGAGGGTCTGTCAATTACCCAAAAAAAAGTAAAGATCCCGCTAATGATCGGAAATCTACATCCTTGTGCAAGGATAGTTCCAGCTTCCACATTGTCTGTAATGGTAAACATTCATTGCTTTATCGACCTCTTTATTTTGGTGTTAAATACTGGATGTATGCTCACCGTATATATTATTGGGCACGGCTGAGTTTTGGTGGAGAGCGCCTGCTGTAGTGTGAAGAATAAGAGAACAACAAGGCGAATGGAGATTGAGGGTGCTAAGAATTCCAAAACTTGCCAGCGCTGCAAGACTTCATACGACCCATTGTCTAATACCTCCTTCTCCTGTAGAATCCATCCATCCTTCTTTGTTTCTCGCAGGCACGATGATCAAAAGATTTTCGAACTCCCTTCCCTTCACATTTAGTTCAATTTCGTTTACTCCTAGGGTTTAATCTTCTCAAGCTTACAAAGGACCAGAACCCAATAAGAATGTAATTCGAGTAGAAGAATTATATTGTGTAAACAAAATTCTATTTTAATTCACTTCCATAATGGTTTATATTTCTCTTCCAGGAGGGGTAACTATAGAACTATGGTTCGAATCTTAAACCAGAACTGTAAATATAAACATCTTTAAATATCGAAAAGATAAAGTTTTGGTTTTTTTTTGTTTGTTTTATTATATATATATATTCATTCAAATATATCAATTGCGAGCCCTCTGGTTCCAGATTTGGAACCATGGCTCTGATACCATTCTGGAGTGCTCTGCCCGGCAGACAGAGCACTAAAGAAATTTTATTATATATATATATATATTAAATGAATTAAAAGCACTTACTAATAATCATTAAATAATATGGGGCATTACATTCACAGGGTGACAAAAGAGTCGAAACTGAAACATAATGTGATAGAAAATATAAGTGATGAAATAAAAAAAATTGGAAAATCCAGAAAGAAAGATACCAGTTTTGCACGTAGAGAAATTCAGATAGCAATTGTTTCAGCTAGTACTAGACAAAAAAATTTGACAACACAACTAGCACAAGCAGTTGGAACCTCAAGAAAGACATTATACAAACATAGAAAATTCAGAATGCAAATAGATGAAAATGATGAACTTGCTTGCTAGAAAATTATTTGTAGACAACCTTACAAATATAGAATGGGAGAAGGTGATAAAGATATTGTACATAGATATTAGTTGGCACATGCTTGAGTTTCACCAAATTTAAGGGATGTGATATGACAAATAGTATCATGAAATGTATATGAAAGCTGTCCAAAACATATAATGGAAATGACACAAGTACAATTGTTCAATAAATTCAAGGAGGATCATCATGGAATTAATATGTCAATCACTACATTTGTACACACTAGGGGCGTACCCCGTGTAGCATTTAACTAGCTAGGAATATATCTCCCTTTCATTTGATCAACTCTCTTAACTTTTATAAGGTCAGTTGGGTAATTCCCCCCATCATGTAGGTAAAAATAAATAGGAGAGGAAAGAGACAACATATAACATGACACTAGGACCTCCATGGGTAGACAATGAATTCCACACATTGGATTTGACAATCTTGGAGAGGCCCAATCCCTCATATCTTCCTTTTGATGGGTGGGGCCCCATTGCAACTATTGATGTTGATCCTTTGGTTACATTGTGTTGGGGCAAATTCCCAAATGATCAAAACCTAATTCCTTTAGTCATTGACATGGTTATTGACTAATGATGTCTTGTTTGGCCTCGTGCCCTTCTTTATGCTTGTGACTTTCACCTTTTTAGGGTGTTTTTGCCTAATTCGAGCTTGTTTCATTTTTGGGCATGCCCAGGTATTTCACTATATGATGGGTCATTTTGGTGTTAGCCAACCTCGATTTTGCATGTTGCACTTGCTTGTGGAGGCTTCTTAGACAACCCACTTTCATTTCCTATTATTAGATCTTAAATAAAGATTTATTCCCCAAAAAGCTAAAACATAAAGAAACATTGATAATAGAAAATACAAAGAGAAACAAAAGCCATAATATCCTAAAAATGAGTCTCGATATGCACACAAGGGTTGGTGAATATCCACACCCAAGTTGGAATGCACATGCAATTTTGTAAAAGAAGGAGAGACATGTCACAATTGCATCCAAATGAGCAATGTTTTTTTATTGATTGATAATAGAATGAGGATAAGAACCAAAGCAAAACATCGAGCTCTTAATTTGAATATATAGCTAAATTAGTCTCAATATGCACAGGGGTTGGGGAATCTCTACACCCAATTCGGAATGCAAATGCAATTTGTACAAGAAAAGGAGACATCCACAATTGCATCCTAATAAGAAATGTTTTTTTATTGATTGATAATAGAATGAGGATAAGAACCAAAGCAAAAAACCTCTCTTAATTTGAATATATAGCTAAATTAGTCTCAATATGCACACGGGTTGGGGAATCTCTACACCCAAGTTGGAATGCACATCCAATTTGTAAAATAAAAAGAGACATATATCCACAATTGCATCTGAATAAGCAATGATTTTTTATTGATTGATACTAGAATGAGTATAAGAACCAAAGCAAAAGACCTCTCTTAATTTGAATATGTAGCTAACTTAGTGATGAGTTATTAATATGAATACTTAACAACTCAACTAAAAAAGTTATTATTGTAAGTAACTAATGACCCTCAACTTAATGTTGAGTTAGTGGAGTTAGTGATGTAAGTCATTGACTATAAATCATCTCTAAATTAATAATATAGTGAGTCCTAACAACCATTAACCTCGCCATTTAATGATCCAAACATTCGATTTTAATAGAATTAAGGGTAAAAAATGGACATTGACTTGTGACCTTCTAATCCCATAATTAATGTGTCTCCATAAGATAAAAAAAATTATAATAATTAAATTTGCTATTAGCATTAACATAATATAAATTATAAAATTCCACAATTAATGTGTCTCCATAATTATAATTAAAATGAAAATTACAGTGCTCACTTCCGACCTTGCTTGGTGATTTGATTTATCACTCCCTCCCATCAAAAGAACCAAAAGTTCCCATATTTTAAACCAACCGATCTTCCCACTACTACTGCCCCTTGTTTACCCGCTCTGATTCTATTTGCAACAGTATCATCATCGGCATTGAAAGGACAATGATGGGGATATTTGGCCATATTTCCTTCAAGTGTCTCGCTCCAGAGGTAAATTTTCCTCCACATTTCCACATTTCTCTTTACACCCAATTCCTTTTCCAATTCATGTTCATTGCATGTTATCAGTCAATGTTGCAGTAACTGATTTGCAGTTTTATATGATATTTTTTGTTGTTGTTGTTGGTCGTGAAGTTCAATGTTCATGGTTATGGATTTGTAAAGCAGAGATTATAATTTACTATAAGTAGGGTATTATTTTTATTCATTTGATTACACGAGGCCAAGGAATCCTATGGATTTCACCAAGAGTTGGATCCGTCGATTCATGGAGTCCAACTTATTGCAGATTTCAAGCTAGTGGAACAAACTCACGAGCCCTCAAACAAAGAAAACCTTGTTAAATATCCAAAGCCTCAGATCCCCATTCATCATGTAAGTATTTTCATAATCTCCATTTCTTATCCGTGAATTTGTTTATGTATGTTCCTTATTTTCTACCAGTGACTGGGGTCATATGACGTTCGTTTTGAATGCTATAAATATATGGCTTTTGCATATAATATAGAAGCTTTAAAAATGCATTTTTATTAATGAAATAAAAAAATAATTAAAATGTTGGGAGGAATTTGTTGATAATTCTTTGGAAAATAGAGGTTTCAAAATGTAACTAGGAGTTTTGGTTTATCCATGGTCTCATCATTTTATGATGTTTTGTGTATATGGCTGGCATATGACTTACAGTTTATATCTCTATGTGATGGATTTTTTGATGTTGTATGTGTTAACTGTTTTGTTGACTATCTGAATGACTATTTTTAGTGATTAGCTTTGTTATACTCGTCGATTTATTGATGTATTTTTTGATTCTCAATAAATAATATAAGTAGAGTTTTTTTTTCTTCCAAGAAAAACTAATTAATCAAATCTAAATATGTTGTAAACTCACCAATATAGAACTAAATAAGAGAAAGTTAAACTTTTGAAGGGAAAACAAAGAAAATATTTAAAACAATTAGAATGGGAATCTCAAAACAATATTTCTAAATCTGTTGTAAATTCACCAATATACAACAAAATAGAAAAAAGTTAAACCTTTGAAGGCCAAGAAAAGAAAATATTGAAAACAATTAGAATGTGAAGGTCATATAGGGGGCATGTGATTATAATTTATATCACATTAGTCAAGGGTGGGTGTGCCCTTTAGAGATAGACTCTTGAATCATCCAATGATAAGAATTTCTGAATCATTCAATGATAAGAATGATTTAGCACACAGAAATGAAAATATCTTCCTGTTCTTATGTAAATTTCTATAACAAGGCCAAAGTTTTTTTTAGTTAAAAATTAACAAAAGAATAGAAGTTTGAACATTCCACACAGAAATGAAAACCTTAAAACACTATCTGCCCCAACATTCCACACAGAAATGAAAACCTTAAAACACTATTTGCCCAAAAATACATGGGAAGAATTTGAAATGGGATCTGCCCCAAAATACATGGGAAGATATTGAAATGATACCCACTGTGTATCTATTCTTTGTTTTCTGAAGTGTTTTATCTTAGGTTTAATATAATAAAATATACCATACTATTTGGATATATGTATTTTTTTTTAAGGACAGATTTACCCCAAAAGTTATGGACAATTTCCATGATTATATGTGTATTTTTTTTAAAGAAACAATTCCTGAGTACAACCGAGCTTATCCACTTTTGTTGGATGGAATTGTTGCAATTGGTTGTTGAATCCAGAAGAATTGAATAACCTTTAGGGAACCAAACACCTAATAATATTGGTGATAATTGGTTAATCTAACCTCTTTAACTATATGTAAGTAAATTTATTTTAACGTCAGATTTTTTAAGCACAAAAAAGTAAATTTATTTCAACCTAAGATTTTTTAAGCATAAAAAAGTTTTTCTACCTTAGTTTGTGCTTAAACACCCATAAAAATTAAAAAAATGTAAAGTTTAAGGTGCTCTAATACCATGTAAGGTTTGTGGTTACACCAAAACCTGCAGATGTCGATGAACATTTGAAACCCAACACAAGGCCTTATCACCACAGTGGTTGTTATTCCACATTTTTATATTCCCAGAGGTACTGGGATTATACCATGATGTTGTACCGATACTCCAACAAAAAAACTGAGACATCATAGATCCATATTGATGCTTATTTTCTTAAACGCCATGCTATTTACTTCTTAGTAATATTTTCTTAAATTTTTTATCCATTAAATAGTGAAAAATCATCTTAAAATATTTACCCTATAATGAAAGTTATTAATAAATACCCATCTTCTGTATTGAGCTTTTTTTTTATAAGTATGAAAACTTCGTGTTTAATTTTGATAGTGTTGGCATTTTTTCATCTCTATCTTTGGAAAGTACATCTGACACTTCATCAAAGCTGAGAAATAAATACATCTCACTTCTATATATTTGTATATTCATTAATTTGGTTGATACAAACCTCTATACCTCATGTATTTTAGATCTAAACTTATTTCCTTTACTTTATCATGTTAAAAAGTACTGCTTTACACTATCAAGGATTCTCAAATGGGATAGTCTTTATATTACTTTCCTGTTTATGTTGTTGTATTTTGTATGTTCCATATAGTAGCTAAAGAATTGAACAACTCTTCTAAATAAATCATCATGGCAACCCACCCAGCTTCTCCATTTTTGTCGGATGGCATTCTTCTAAACAATTCCTTTTCTCCACTTTTGTTGGATGATATTCTTCATTGCTGCATCTAGAAGAATTGAACTTGATTCCATAATAAGATAGTATGATACTTAAAATCACTTGAGGTTACTTTTTTGGGAACCTAACACATAACAAAGAAAATTTATTGCTAACAATAGGTTAAGCTAACCTCTTTAACTATATGTAAGTAAATTTATTTCAACCTATATTTTTTAAACATGAAGAAGTTTATGCTACCTTATTTTGTGTGTAAACACTCATAAAAATAAAAAATATGAGACATCATAGGTTCATCCAAATGTTTGTGCTTAAATAACAATAAAAAAACTGAGACATCATAGATCCATCTTGATGTTGAATTTTTTTAAACACCTTGATATTTTGTAGTTAGCAATCTTTTGTTAAATATTTTATCCATAAAATGAGTGAAAAGTCATCTTAACAGATTTTATCTAGAATAAAAGTTATTAATAAATACCCATCTAAACCTTTCTGTATGGAGTGACACTTCATCAAAGCTGAGAAATAAATACATGTGGCCTTTATCTATTAGTATATTTATTATTCTAGTTGATGCAAAACTCTGTACCTCCTCATGTATTTTAGATCTAAACTTATTCCCTTCGCATAATACTATTATTATGTTAAAAAGTACAACTTTACACTAGGAAGGATTCTCAAATGCTTTTGTCTTTATATTACTTTCCTGTTTATGCTGTTTTATTTTGTATTTTGCATACAGTAGCTAAAGAATTGACCAATTCTTCAATATGAAACGTTAAAACATTAATGGCCAGCCATAAGTTGTTGGAGGAGTTGGAATTCCGTTTCTTTACTTTATCTGCTCAAGTATTGAGGAAATTTCAAGTCTTCTTTGAATGTCCTAAACAATGAATGAACATCGGTTTTTTGGTTGCAGGATGAAATAATATTGAAGGAGAGACTACTACAGGAAAACAGTGGAAAAATTATTGAGTTTCCTATTTTGAAGGAATATGGGAGTCAATTTCCCATATCAATTAGGAGGTTACATCACAATGTTTTGAATTATACCGTTCTCAAATTCCCTAAGTAATATTTTCAAGCAGTAACTCTAAGCTATTCACCCATGGCTTTTGAATCTTATGGAAGGTCTTGCGAAATAAGAGGGCAAGAGTATGTGCTGATAATTCTTGGGGCTAGAATTTTTCTAGCATCCTATTATAGCCTAGAATGAAAACTTGGTCCTGTTACATTGTTGCAAATAAGAATCTATAAATTTAGATGAGGTCGATAAGAATCTATAAATTTAGAGATGAGATATTAGCATTAACAATAAGTATATTTATGAAGTGGTTGTCTTTTCATTAGCTTGAATATGAATTTTTTTAAGCAACGTAAATTTAAAACTTGTTATATTATTATGGATAGAAAGATTTTTTTTATAGAAATAATTCAAAAAGGCACAATTGTTAGGTGTTCTCAACATTTTTTAGTGGATGTGTAATAAATCATTTGAAGAGAGTAATATTGTGTTATGAACCAAATTTTGTAGATAACATAAAAACATAAATGAAAGTGTATCCATGCCTTGAGAATGATAAATAATCATTGAACAATGTCTTGAGAGGTGTCAACCTCCTTTTACAATATGTCCAATGCATCTCCAAAAGTCCTAGATTCATGGAGATTATTTATCCTTGTTTTTATTGTGGATTTTTACATGCTTTTATTCCTCTTATTTTTATTGCAATTTTTTTTCCTAGATGTGGTTGTAGTAGCTTAAAATTTGGGGATTTGAATTTAAGCATTCACTCACTCTCGATTGCATAATCTTTTCTTTTTGTGGTCTTTTAATATATATTTTAATAATACAGTAAATTTCATCTTGGTATGTTGCATCCAAATTTTTCTTTAGCATGAAATTTCACTGTAGATGTTTGAATTCACTTTAAAGAAGAAAGGATCCATGAACATCTTGACACTCCAAACAATTCTAAATGGGAACTTGTCTCCAACTTGTATTTGTTGATTTGATGCGATGTAGATAATACATGAATTCCATTTGATCTCTATCATCATTAATCTAGTGTGTGTTATGTGGTGTTCTAGTAATAAATAAAGGATAGGACCTTAACATAACCACCCTATTTTAAAAGGGTTTTCCCTCAAACCTTGTAATTGAGGATGTTTCTTCATGAATTGCTCATTTTTTCCTTATAACTTTCTTTGCAGTCATATTATTGTACTTGATTATGTACACTATAATGGTTCTATTTTGAACAGAATTAACTTCCTTATTCTTCTAACTTTTGAAGTTTAATTTTCACGGGCATAGTTTTCCCCAAACCCCTTTTTACTACATGATAAAACTTATGAATGTGAGAAGGAAAGTATAACTCATAAGCCACCTTTTCAATATTGTGAAGTATCTTGGTGGGCCAATAAATTTTAGAGCCATTTTCTGATTCTTATTTTGTTGGAGAGTAGATTGCTTATAAGGTTGTAGTCTCAAAAATACCCAATCACCCTCCTTAATATGTCTTTCACTTTGATATTTATTTGCTTGTTGCTTTATTCTATTTTCGGCCATTTGAAGGTTTTCCCTAAGATTTTGCAATTTATGTTAGTCTTTATTATATATGAGTCTATTTCCTATACTTATGAACCGTCTTGCAAAAGGGATGTGATACTATGAACTTGATACCAATAAATAAATTCAATTAGAGACATCTTAGATGTGTGATAAGTGGTATTATACCACCATTCTAATAGAGGAAGCCAATAGACCTATTGATATTTCTTGTCTAAAAAATAGAAATGAAGATAACCCTCTAAACATTTGTTATATATTTCGATTTGACCATCTATTTGTGGATAATATGATTATTTAATAACTAGTGTTGTTCCCATTAACTTTCATAATTATTTTGAAGATCTTCCTATGAATTTTGGATATCTATCACTTATTATTACTATAGGAGATCCATGATTTCTATGAATTTCATTTGTGAACAACTTTTCCACTTGGTTGTAGTATATGTATTTTCAATTCCACAAAAATATTTGTATTTTATGAATCACTCCACGACCATAAAAATGGCATCCTTACTTTTGATTTTTGTAAAAGTTTAGTGAAGTATATTGATATCACTTCCCATATTTGATTCGGCATGTGTAGAGGATGAAGTAACCATGGAGGATTTACTATCTCTCCTTTGTTATTTTGAAAAACCTAATCCTCTTACAAATGTGTGAATATATTTCTTTATTCCTCCCCCCAAATTTTTTTATATTATTTGATATATTTTAAGGAATCTTAAATGTCCCACCACCATAGAGTTATGCAACTTGATTAATATTCTTTGTTTCAAATTTGATTGAGAATATAAAAATATTCTACCCTTGTAACAAAGAATATCTCTCTTCCACTCCCACTATTCCATAGAGATATTTCTTTCTTTTAGATATTGTATTTTTTATCCAATATTGTTGTCTTCTTTCTATTCATGGAAATATTCTACCAAACACATGAGAATGGAATATGAATTAGAGGATTATATTTTTGGAAGGGAATCTATTACCACATCGCCCTTCTCTTATTTGTAGATGATTTCAAAATCAAACCCTTTCATTTTTTTTATACATTTTTGTTTCTCTTCTTGTTACAATATTTTCTCCAAAAAGTACTTTACAATGTATAGGTCCATTTTGAACTGTTTACTTTCAAAAGATAAAGGTATTCCTTCTTGCAACAATAGTTCCAAATCCTCATTGCAACACATCACATTCAACTATAAATATTTTACCAAAATTGGGCTTGGCCAATAATAGTTTAGAATATGTTGCTCCCTAGATCCACTCATGAATGTGAGAAAAATATTAACTCATTGAGAGGGTTCTTGAGGGAACGCCAATGATTTGGGTGAAACTATAATGACAACACTCAACTCTTTTGTTTAGGCCATCTCCTAAATAAAATCCAAGGGAGGCAGACCCTCAGAAATATAAAAAAGGCCACTTTGAGAAAAGAGGCTAAGGAGTTAATAAATGAAAGTAGGAAAATAATATAGAAGTATATTTCACTAATAAATCAACATTTGCAACCACTAAAATGAGTAAATCAATGCTTCAATATATATATATATATATATATATATATATATATATAATAGAGATAGGTGCTTTAGCCATTGGGGGGAAAGGATACGATTGTAGAACTAGAAATACTCTTAAGCCACCCTATGGATTAATTTACTCGTAGAAAGGAAATTTATTTAATTAATAGAAAGTCAAAGAAAAGTCAAATTTTGAACTCCTTGGAGCTAGGATTGACTTTACTTGTTAAATGGAGGATCGTCGATTTGTGAACCTACTTGATGCAGGGATTGGGTGTTATTTACTTGTAGATTACTAAGGGTAGATGGGAGTTTCAGATATGCATAAGGTACATATAAATACGTCTAGATGTCAAGTGTGGTACTACATGAAGATGAAACTAGATCAGAGTTGCATGGAATGTCCAATACAGTATGCAAAATAAGGGTGTATCTTGACGACTTCAAATGGGAACTACTTAGTATGGTCCATTAATTATAGAATTTTCCAATGAAGTGATGATTATATAAATATTTATTGATGTGACAATACATATCTAGGGAGGATTAGTTTTAATTTTAGTTAATGCGAAGTAAGTTAGAATTAACCTTTAGATGGAATTAAGTGGATAATTACAACACATTCATGAATAAATGCGGCATAATGGACTAGCATGCAATATTATTAAATTACAAAACAAAGAAGAGTAAAATATATAAGGTTAATTTTAGAGAAGCAAAGGAAGTGTGGTCTAATGTAAATTAGGAATTACTATAGATTTAACATGAAAAGTTAAATGCAAAAATTGACACATGCAAAAAATGAAGCACGGGGGTAGGGGGTGTGACACCACCACCCTGCTAGATTGGTTAAAAACTTGAATAAGAGATTTTGAGAAGTGATTACTATTTTTCCTTGTGTCCATAGTCAAACTCATGAGTTTCTGGAATAAGCAAAGTGAAAAATTCAAACAATACTATATTTTTACCAACTTGAGGCAATCAAACCAAGGGGGGGAATTGAGGTTGATTTTTGGGATGCATGTTCACCATCCTAAATATGAAACTAAAATTTAGAAAAAAATAAACAAACATAATCTGGAATAGATCCATTTTACCTATCCCAAATGGATTCTCAACCTTCCACAAAGAGTTATTCTAAAAAACAATGAAAGAGGAGGTTAGCATCTACAAATCTAAATGGATGTAAGTCTTCATATCATGATATTTTATATTTTTTATAGAGTGGGAAGCGCGTGATAAAATATTATAGAGAGACCAATTAGAATATTTTCTACACTAATTTACATCAACATGCAACCACATTCATGGACATACAAGTAGTCAAATTAGATTTTATTTCAAGATCTATGCATAGATGTGCATTAATAGTTACATTCATGTATCTTTCGGTAACATGAACTAACATGAAAATAATTTTTTTCTAAAACTATGAAAGATATTCAACTTTAATTATATGATTAAGTGCATGCAAGTATAATATCTAAAAATGGAATGTAAATTTGCACTGAAGAGATCAACTACAATATATCATGTAATTATATGTAATTGGAAAAATGGAGATTTTTACTTGAGGATGGTAGAATGAAGAGGATTAATGTCCTTTAGGTAGGTAATAAAGTTTCAAAATGATGCACCAAGGACCACTAGTATGATTTATCCACCAAATTTGGGAGGATCTCTCAAGGATAATCACTCACTTCTTGAGGCATGAGGACCTAAAAAAAATTTAAAAATGGGAGATTGGATCTCCCTTCCTACTCCTTTAGGTGTAATCCTACAAGAAAAGGTTATATAAAGCACCAATTGAAACTGAAAGAATTATTAAAACTAATTTTTATCATGTAGTATATAGAAAACCACAATAGAAAACTATCTAAATATATTAACCATGTTTTGCTTCCAAATTAGTAGATGTGTTGCATCCTTTTTAATGCCTAGTTTCACATACCAGTTTATGTCCACATTAGCACCATGTTTGGAAACCACTTTAGTGCCCCATTTAGGGCCCATTTTTACTTCCACAATATCACCTTATTTTGATTCTCGTTTAACTCCTTGGGTTGCTTCTTATTTTTCTTCCTCGTGAATCCTTCATTTAGCTTTCCATTTAGCATCTAGTTTTGCTTTTTTGTTGTCCACTTGTTTAGGTTCTAGTTTGGATTCTACTTTTACATCCAAAATAACACCAAAATTGAATTCCAAATTAGCTTCAGGTTTTGTGTCCAATATTGCTTCTAGTTTTGTGACAAGCCTTTAAACTTCCATTTCAGCTCCTAGTTTTAATTCATATTTTGCTTCCTTATTAGCACCACATTATGCTTTCTATTAAGCACCTATAATTGGATCCAATTTTCTACTAATATATTTTTTATATCATATTATTATAATTATTTCATTAATTTCAATAGCTCACATATTTCATTTTCTTCATAGTTTTAAAATAACAAAATGAAACATTTAAATTAATTGTAGATATGTGTATTGAAATAATTTCATCGAATTTATGAATAAATTTAATACAAATGGATAACATTCATCAAAAGTAGTAATCTCATCATATATATTAGTTTTGCATCAAAATAAAATTGAAAACTCCCAAAAATAAAAATTTATAATATAATAATGATAACATCGTCATTTTATTTCATCAAAAGAAGTGAAATTATAATACATCCTCACATCAATAACCTCTCATATAGATCATTGTAGTAAGGTTAAAAGAACAAGTGAAGAATATATATAGTGAAAATACCAATATGATGAGAAATAGTTTTTTATGTCCATATCTAGAAAAGTCAAAATGATAAAAGGTAATCAAAGTTTATATGTCAAGATGAATCCATTATACAAATTGATATGACCCATAATGTAATATGAAATTGGATCATCATAAAAATAACAATACATGTCTAGTATCATGGAGAAAGTAATAAAAATTCACAATATCAACATTAGCATCAATGACTATGACCACCAACATCATAATCATGATCATGAACATTATCCTCATCATCATCACTTAACTCAACATTGTCTCCATCGTCATATTCATATGATCCATAATCATTATCATCATTGGCTTTCTCTTGTACAATGTTAGCATAATATGGATCATCATCCAACCAATTATCTTCACCAGTTTTAATGAAACAACAAAAAAATCAATATAAATCATTAGTATTAATTTCATGGCATAACACATTATTTTGTTCTATTGCAAATAGTGTTATAATTCATGCATTCTCGTGAGTTTTCCAACCATGAATATAGACATAATATAATCAAAGATAGTAATTTCAAACATATCAAGTGTATCCACAAGCAAGCACACACTCATGCATACAAAAACATGTACACCATCAATTTTCAAGTCATAATAGAAAAAGACATAAAGGTAAATAAAAATAGGGATCCTTGTGATTATATATAAAGTTAAGAAAAATATGACATCACATATACTATTCGCTTTGAACAATTTTTTTTCCCAAAGTTGTTATGTCATTAAATCTATATATATAACACATACTTCAATCTATATCTTTAGGAGAATATTATCCATGGTTTTCATCTCTCAATAAATTTCAGTAAGTGTTAACTTTGTAACTTCAAATAAATTTTAATTTAACATGCTTTACAATATCCCCTCATAAAACATGACTAAATGAATATTATCGTAGATATAGATTTTAACATGTTAATCATATCATTGGTCTAAAAGTCACAAAGTTTACAAAGTTTCATTGGAATCATGGAATCCAAGTACCACTAGGGAAACCTATCTCTAGTGACTACATGGACCAAAATTTTTCTAATTTGATGATGTTTGCAACTAGGGTATGCCCATCAACATTCAATTCAAGTTTTCCTTAGCGGGGAAATTTTTTGAAAACTTTGTTGAATGAGTGTGTGGTCATCATGGTCATATTGGCCTTTCCCAAACACACTCACAAGAGGATAGAGAACTCAATTCTATTGTTGGGATTGGATTTTATACCCTTGGTTCAAATTACCCAAGTGTCTCTAGGTGGACTTCGGAAGCAAGTTGAAAGTCACCATACCATGTAAAGTAAGACTTAAACGGAAATTTTATTAGTTATGTTGGAATCGTGACATCCGAGTACTCCTAGGAACACCCCTCTCCATATGGACATCATGTTGTCTATTTTGACTTTTTTTTGCAACTAGGGTTTGCGCAAAAACATGCAATTCAATTTTGGAATTCGAGGGTAATTTTTTAAATAGTTTCCCAAGCAAGGGTGTGGGCATCATTTTAATTCCCTTGGTGTGTTAAGCCCCTTGACATATCTAGTGATTATCATTTTTATTTCTATGTGGCACTAGGTGCCTAGGATATGGACTATGGAAATTATTATTATTAATATTATTATTTATTTTTAATTAAGAAACTAGATCAACATGGACAACTAATGTGGTTGGGGGATCATGGATTCCACATGTAAGGGGGTTGGGGTCTAGGAGTTGTTTCTCTCCCTAATATTACTCTTCAATCCCTATTTTTGGTTATTTTGGTTCATGAAGTCACTATCACTATCTCTTTGGGCCTTATTGACTAATGAACCCTCCTTTATTTGGTTTGATGAGTTTCTAAATCCTCCCTTTCATAAAAAAACCCTCATTGGCTAGTTTTATCTAGTGCCTATGAAAAGTGTAACTCCTTTTTCATGATCACTCATTTCACTATTTGGGGAGAAGAATCTAATGCATGTGTAACTCCCCTCATGTTTTGTAACCCCCTCTCACTAATTTGAGTTTTACTATTTTGGTTAAATTTAACCTCTTATGATTTGGGTAACTTCCATAGTGAGTTGGAGTTAGACTCTTGGAGTGGATTCAAATTTCTCTATATGAATTTAAATGGGCTGTTTTTTGGGATATCTCTTCAATAAACGTTCTCATGGAGAAGAAGCATTGTATGGATAAATATTGAAGGCTTTGGTGGGGGTGATATTTGAAAGGCCATAGTGAGCGTGGATAATCACAACTCATCGGGCAATGAAGATTGAAGGCCTTGTAATGAGGTATGAAGAGTGATCTATGCCAATGCGTTTTATAGATAGATTTAAAAGATAAAATACCTTGCATGAATATATGAAGAATTGATCTATTCCATAGTGTTTCTTGTATAGGGTTGATGTCTGATCTATGTTGGATATATCTTATTTTGTTTTCTCAATGTGTATGATTGAGTTTCCTATGATGGAAATACTATCCCAAAGTGTTTCCTAGATAGTTTTTTATTTATCAGTATAGTATGAGTTTTTTGTGATGGAAATGCTATACCAAAGTGTTTCATGGATAGTTTAAATTACTTTTCCTTTCTCAAAGAAATATGTTTTTTTGGAGGTGGAAATAATTGGAGATTTTCTTGGAATGAGCCTCGGAAGAAGAATCCATATGGTTTGGGTAAGCCATTTTTGATCATTTTTGGATCACAAGACATATTCCGTTGCATGCAGAGTGATGTTTCCATTAAGAAACACCTTTTCTTTCACCGAAAATGGTTTCAATATGACTAAGATATGGTTATTTTTGTGTGGTAGGGTTCTTGAGAAGGGCGCATCCACATCTTCTGGTTCATATGTTTTTGAGAATTTATGGGTCATGAGACCTATGCCATTGTCTTCAAAGAATTTATGGGTCATGATACCTATACCTATCCAATTGAATCTAGTTTCCCCTTTGTTTCCCCTAAATCACATGAGCATTTTGTTTCGTGTTTATTTACGGAAATTTATAGTTATATGTGTGCTCAAGGATCTGATTTTTACCTCTATTGTATGGATGTTCGTAACATTCAATATATCTAATGATATATGGCTGTACATAACATCTTTCATATCTGATATTTCTTATGTTGATATGGCTATGGTTGGTAGTCAGTGATGAGTAATTTATTATATGTTGTTTACTGTAGTTTTTTATTAATATGTGCTCATGGATCTGAATGGCTTATGGACTATATGGATGTAGGTGGCAGCCATGAGATTTGATGATTTTTGGATTTAGATGGAATCATTGATATATTGTTTTTTTGCGTTTGTATGGTTGTAGATGATAACCAATATATCATATTCATTTGTTGTACATTCGTTTTTTATTGGATAGCCAATAGATGTAAATTTTATTGGGGTTTATTGATAGTCGATAGATATGATTTATATATATATTGAGACTAATTTTTATTATTCTTATATTGCTTTAGGTGGCATCCATGATCTATGATATGTGTTATCATTTCTATGTCTATAGATGGCATCCTTTTATGTGATTTTATTAAGTTTTGTAAATCTAGTTCTACTAGCGCCATATTATGACTAGGGACACCCCATCCAATGATCTCATGGATTGAACGTAGTATAATTTGTCGTTTGAAACTAGGGTTTTTCTCAGTAACATGTAATTTATTTTCCTCATTAGAGGGTGAATTTTTGAAAATGTTTTAAAGTGAGGACATGGGAATCATGGTCATATCGACCTTTCCAAACACTATTGCAAAAGGTAATGACACTAAATTATGTTTCTCGGTTTGTTTTTTATTGCACTAGTTTAAATTTTCCATGTGACACAAAATGACTTTTGGTAGTGAGTTGAAACTCCCCATAACTTAATAATTGAGCTTCATATGTTCAAACCGTGATGTATGATGGAACTGTGACATCATAATAGCACTAGGGACACCCTTATTGGGTGATTTCACTGACCAAATAATGTCTATTTTGATGATTTTAACAACTAGGGTTTTTCTCAGTAACATGTAATGCAATTTTTTCATTAGAGGTAAAGTTTTTGAAAAATATCTTAGGTGATGATTTTCACAACTAGGGTTTGTTGAGTAACATGCAATGCAACTTCCTTGTTAGAGGGTGAATATTTGAAGACTTTTGTAAGTGAGGATGTCGGCATCATGAGCATCTTGAAATTTCCTAAACACTTGTAGAAGGTAACGAAACTTAATTCTATTGTGTAGTTTGGTTTTTATGCCCTTAGTTGAAATATGCTGAGTGTCCCTCAATAGACTTTGGTCGAGAGTTGAAACCCTCCATAAAGATATAATCTAGGATCTACTGAAAAAAATGCCAATTTTGTTGGAATTGTGAAATCGAAATACAGATAGGGACACTTCCATACAATGAATTCATGGACTAAAGGTTGTCTATTTTGACGGTTTTTACAACTAGGGTTTTATCAGTAACATGCAATGCAATTTTTCATTAGAGGGAAAATTTTTGAAAATTGTTTCGACTAAGGGAATGGGCATCATGTTCATATCATCCTTTCCCAAATAAACCTATAGGAAATTACGGTACTCAATTCCATTGACGAGTTTGTATTTGTGCCCCATGTTAGAATTTTTCAAGTGTCCTTGAATGGATTATGGTAGGGAGTTGAAACACCGTAATTTAATAAGTGATGCTTGCATGGAAAAATTTTCATCTTTGTTAGCATTGTGATATCATAATATAGCTAGAGACACTCGTATCTAGTCTTTTCTCAGCCACATGTAATTTCATTAGAGGGAAATTTAAAAAAAAAAATTCCAAGTGAGGGCAATAAAAGTGTGGTCATATTGGCCTTTCCCAAAATTTTTGTTATGGGGTTATGGAACTCAATTTGATTGCTCAGTTTGGTTTTTATGCCCCTGGTTTAAATTTACCAAGTGTCCATGAATGGATTTTAGTAGCTAGTTGAAAATCACCATAACTCAATAACTAAGGCTAGGATGGACAAATTGTTAGTTCCATTAGAATTGTGACATCATAGTACCACTAGGAAACCCTTCTCTAATCAATTCATGGATCAAACATGGTCTATTTTCATGATTTTTGCAACTAGGTTTTTTCTCAATAACATCTAATGCAATTTTTTCATTGGAGGGCAATATTTTGAAAAATGTGTCAAGTATTTCCCTTCCTCTCCCATCGACCCAAGTTCAGATCCTTAGTCAGAAACAAAATCCTAATATATCATCCTGAGAAAGAAGGGAACTGTTGAATGCACCTACAATGCATATGCAGCCTCACACTCGATATCTTATTAGCAATTGTCAGAACCATGTTTTTGGTTTTATGTAGGGATCTCTACATGTGCATTACTTTATAAAATTACTCAACCGAAGTCAGGGATTATACTTCTTATTCCTTTTCTATCCATTCAATATAATAGTCTAATTACCAGTCTACCCATATTGCAGTATTCAACATAACATCTCTATAACATATTCACTCAATAAGCGATGAGACACATACATATATGGGATTCTTTATGAACATATGCAGCATGACATATTCATATCTACTTATTCACAACATACATGCATTCAACATAAACACATTAATCAATGACACATAGAGACAACATTTAACGTGGAAACCCATCTGGGAAAAACCACAAAGGCGCTCTTCATCTAGCATGAGAATTATGTTAGCACCTTTTGTTTGTGAACTTAGCTTGTAGACTCTTCTCTAGGTATTCTTTACAAATCATACAAAATTATCTCCTCTCATGCCCTAAGGGTTTGGGACTATGTCTTTCTTCTCTCCTTTACTCCTCTCTCAATCCGCACATGACCTTCACTAACTAACCACCAACCAACCTCAACCCTGCACATAGCTTAGGTTTTCCCTTTTATAAGATTCTGCCTACCTTAATCAACCAAATATTTTCTGTTAGCTGACAGAATTCTATTTCTATTTTCATACATTCAACTACAACTAAAAATATGAACTATCGACCCAAAAATACGATTACGCTTTATTACCAAAAGCGTGATTTATTCTAACTAACTCCTTACCCACAATTAACCAAACTATCCTTTTTAGCAGTTCTGGTCTTCTTCTATCATGGTTCCTTTCACCGCTGGTCTTTCTGTCACAGCTTCTCTTCCTTCGTAGACTCTTCTTCCATTGAAGCTCTTCTTGTGACTCATATATTTATCTTTCCAAAGAGAATTATTGTCAATTTCTGCTTAAATTTTCTTAGGGATAACAGGCCCCCAACACTCACATGTGGCTCGTCCCAAGCCACATTAGTCTGAAACCTCCATTGTGACAACCTTAATTTGAAAATCTAAAAATATTTTCACTATCCACCCAGTCTCCCCCCATACTTCTACTTCCGTCTTCTTCAAAATTTCCACAAGTTTGAAACTTATGTGTTCTAAAAGTTGTAAGTCTTGTTGACTGTATTGCTTATTGTACTATTTTGTGTATAGGTTGAATAATCCCTGTAACCTTTTGTACCTCTTCTTGTATTTTTGTGACCCTGTCAGTCTGCTTTTGTTGTTTCCCCTGCATTGTTGTGATATGATGCTATATCCTCTTCATGTCGATAGTGTTAGCTAATTTCTATGCTAATGACAACTTCTTCATTTCACTCTTCAGCCGGTTCACCTATGTCTCAGCAGTGCACAACTATTCTGTGATTTTCTCCAACTTGTCGTTGTTTATTAAAGCTTACCATGTCTGAGAAACTTAGTTGACCTCTTTTGCACAAAATTCCTTCACCTCTTCTATTCTCTTTGTAGATTCAGTTGATGCTTTTCTTCTCTCTTCCAGTACTTATGGAGGTGTACTAGGTGTCACTTGTGCTTCCAACTCAACAACCTTCTTGCAGAATTTTTCTGCAATCTCACCAAGTCGAAAAAATTTGGATTTTGAACACATCTCGTGCGTAATTCCTTCATCAGTTAAATTGTTGCAAGCAAGTGTTATGAATATGTCGAGCCTGTTCTTGTTCCCCACCAAAATCTTAGCTTTCTGCTATGTTTCTTTGACTATTTTATTCATCTTATGAATAGTCTTGTTTGATTCTCTAACTTGATTGACCAATACGCCGTCTCTGATCTTGATTTTTATGATTGCAGTTCTTCATCAACGAAACAATATTTTCATTGCACATAGTGATAGATTCTGTTAGAGGGGTGCAAAATGTAACTAGTACTCTAGGCTGATAGGATTACTTTCAGAGGACGTCAGAACTGGATACACACACACACACACACACACACATATTAAAAATGTTATGGCACGTATGCTACATGAATTTAATCGTCATTCACTGTCATTCACTTATCTGCCACAAAAATTGGCTCCAACTTATCTTCCATTATTTTGAATCCTTCGTAATTTATCCCATCAATACCATCCAAGCCCTTTGTTGTCCACTTTTTCTTTTGATGAAAACAAAAGTTCATGGACATCACCTAATATATCTTGAGATTATTTTAACGTTTAGGATGAGGTCAAGGGATCTTACCAAAATTCGTTGTTATCTAAAATCCTGTCAAAACGGTCAATTTACCAATAGATACTTTTCATTTTTGCTGATTTTGATATTCGGAGAATCAGGTAAACAAGGAGGAATATAGTCTGGCTGCATGCTCACGGAGCCTAGTTCTTCAACTTCTCGTGGTGGTGCTGCTGCTTTCTTACGGCTACTAGACCATTTCCTCTTCGACGTGTTAGCTGGGTATGGTCCTAACCTCACTTCAGGGATGAATGGTATATGTTCAACTTCATCTGTAACCATATTCATCGATGGAATAAATGCAGAAGTGTCTTCCATGATGGTTGTAGGTGAAAGTGTCTCAACACTTGATTCTGAAACTGTGCTTTTACTGGATATAGAAATGACCATAATATGTGAAAATTCACCTTGGCTCTTATAGGTGAAGACACAATAAATCATATTACTTAGTCAGGTGCAACTAGAATGAACAAAAATTCAATGCGAAGATGATATGCATTCACTCATTCAATTAGTCTTTCCTTCACGCGAGCGGGAAATAATTGGAAAGGTGGCAACAATTTCTGTCACATGGGGCAATCGTTTGAATCATTACAAAGAAACTGTCACTTCCTCTATCACTTTAGAGGTATTTATTTTGCATTAATGACAAAAACGACCAAAAAGTACGTCGCGAAAATATCCTGCATCCTCAATTTAACTACGGTGAGCTGTCTGTTTTCGACCAAATTCCATCATGCGAAAAGAATTTTCTTCCCGTGACAAGGATTTAGTCATCAACACCTTTCTTTCCTTTGCAAAAAATGGAGAGTCTTTACGTCCTTTTTTCATCTTTGTCAGGTATATATTTGAATGACACTTTTTCTTTACTTGCAACTCAGAGGAATTCTGTGACCAAATAGCCATATTTGTTACAAAACTAATAGTTATAATTCTGCATCTTTTTTTTTTTCTTTCCATTCGATAAAGTCATGATTATGCTGGTAAGTGTTTAGATGACTTCCATTCACCAATCCTTTGAAAGGAATTCCATATAATTTATTTAGTTGTACTAACCCTCCTTGATTGATTTGAATGACAACATACACCCCAGCCAATGTGTTTTTGGCTTACTAGGGTGCTTAAAAAACTTACTGTCATCTAGGAGGACAAGTCCTCCAACCTAAAAATTTGTATTCTTGATGTGGCAGTCATGCCATACTTTATGTCATTCCTTATCAACATTTTTCTGATAACTCACGGAAAAACAATCTTCCTCTAATTGTACAAGCTGCGATAATATTTCTTTGACAATACCTACATCAGTAATCGCATTAATTGCAACAAGTCTTAGACTGGGTACAATGTATTCCATCGACATAATAACCTCTTTCCCATATACTAACAGGAATGGAGTTTGGTGTGTCAACTTCTGACAAGTTGTGCGATATTCCCATAGTACCAAAAAAAATTTATGGTCCCAATCATCTCTTTGAATGTTGTAAATATTTGTTAATGTGTTCTGGAGGATCTTGTTGAATTCCTCAACAACACCATTCGCTTGTGGGTGATTTCATGTAGTCTTGTGTGTTGGAATTGGAATTCTTTAGGGTTATATTTGTGTTGTTCTTGGATATGAAGAGGTAGCCTAGTGTATGTTGCAAAATGGGACTTGAATGATGGCGAGTGTGACAACTAATGTTCAATCTGGGAGAGACAATTTTCTAGGCCCAAGGCTTTACCAAAATTGGAAAGAAATTCTTTCATATTCCTGGCTTATTAGACCGAGGGGTACCCCATCATCATGGTATTGTACAAAAATCGTTGATGAGTTTTTTTATTCACCTTTTCGTGAACTCTTAGCCATATGATATCATTGTTGTCTTGTAATGATGAAATTGACCTTCCAAATCCTTCCACCATAAGAATAAAGAGAAAAGGGAATAACGGATCTCCCTATCTTATCTCCCTCAATGGCTTGATGAGACCCGATGACGCTCCATTTACCAGAATGGAGAATAAGGATGAGGAAACTATGTTCATTATCCACTCAACCCACTCAACATGGAAACCAAAAGTTGTTAGCATACTTCTGATAAATTGCCAATTAATTTTTTCATAGGATTTAGCTATGTCCGATTTCACCATCATTCTAGGGATTTTCTTTGGTTTAATAGAATGAAGCATTTGATGCACCAAGATGATACCACCCGTTATTAGTCAACCATCTACAAACCTTGAATTTTTTACAGAGATCAGGTAGGATAGGAGGGGTTTGAGTCTATTCGAAATCACCTTAGTTATGATTTTGTAGATTACATTGCACATGCTTATGGGCATAAAGTTGTCTAGAAAATCACACCCTTCACACATTGGTATCAGAGTGAGAAAGGTAGCATTCAACACTGGAAAAATATTCCTTGAAACCATGGAATATTCTACTATCTTCCAAACTTCTAGCTTGATGAGGTCCTAGAAATAATGAAAGAAGTTCATTGTGAATCCATATGGCCCCAGGGATTTTCCCTCTGCCATCTAGAAACAACTTCTTCTACCTCAATGAGGGAGATAGGATTCATTAGTATTTCATTTTGTTCTTCGCAAACAAGAGAAGGGATGTGCCTTGTGATTTGATCAATGTACCGCTTCTGTCTTGTCTTGGTTCAAACATTATGTCCTTGAAATTATAATGCGGGGTTATTTCTATTTATTCCTTGGTTTCCTTCCTCTCCCCCTGAAAAAAATTATTAATTGAGAATATTTTGTTATGCAATATCTTCTTGATAACTGAACACTGGAAGAATTTTGTATTTTTTTGCCCCACTTTTAGCCATCGATTCCTTGATTTTTGGCACCAAAGAATTTCTTCTTGCCTTTTCCTCTCCTAATTTTTTGAACATAGGCTAAATTATTCCATATGTAAATTGGAATCATTATTCATACCTATGGTCTAGATCTCCTGCAACCGAGTTTCCAGAATCTTCTTGTCCGCAAATATATTGTCAAAATTCTCCTTGTTCCAATTTTTTACACTTTCCTTCAGTCCTTTTATCTTCCGTCGGTACTTGTACATACTCTGGTTGGGTCCTTCGCTTAGTTCAATGCACCAAGTATTGATATTCCTAGCAAAATATGGATTCCCTAGACAAAATTGTTCAAACATGAATGGTTTTTTGAATTGCTAACCCAGGCCGCTCAAGATTAATTCAACTAGCCAGTGATTCGATCCTGCTCCTGGAAGGACTGCTGAATGAAGTTCACTTCCTATGTACATTATTGATTCTAAAACCAAAAATTTATCCAGGTGAGAAGCAATGTGTATGTACCCTGTCCTCTTATTGTTCCATGTAAACCAACCTTCCCCCAAGGTAATGTCTACTAGTCTTAATTCATTAATAGTGTCTCTAAAGCACTCACATTCTTCCTCCAACCTATGTGAACGTCCTTTCTTCTCCTCCAAAGAGGTTATCAGATTGAAATCCCCACCTAATACCCATTGTCTCTTGCCAATATCTTCATGTATTTTTCAGACTGAATTGATAAAATTCCTTTTTTCTCTAGCGATATGAGGTTTGTATACATTTGTTACTGCTCCTTCAACTGAGAAAACAATTACCTTAAAATCTGGTGATATGAAACACTAATTACCATGGAATCATCGCAAGATCACCCTATTGGGATCCCATAAGATTCCCAAGCCTCTTGCATAGCCTCTTGAATCTATTCCTATCCCTTCACCTCCCTTCCAAATTTTCTTTCCAATTTCCTCGATCTGAGTCGAAGGGCACTTAGTTTCTTGAAGAAACACTATGGTCAAATTTGTTCTCTTGATCTTCTTGCTCAAGATATTTGATTTTTGGGAACTATTTAAGACCCAGATATTCCATGATATTATCTTTATTAAACAAATTACAAGCATTGATTTTCCTTAATGGTAGGCTACTGACTTGATTCTACCAATAATTGGCATGATTCTGCTACTCTCTGTTTGTTCAACTCTCTTATTGTCTTGTTGCTTGACTCTTCATACTTATGCTTATTCTACTTGTGGGAGCCTATACTAATCCCAATTTCATTTGTTTCCCTTTCTTTGAGAATGCTTTCTTTTAATAGGATCACTTACTCCCACGAGACATACCCTTTTCATACATCCACATGTGATTGGTATATTCCTTCCATGTCCAGATATCCTATGTCCATATCCTCTTCTTCCTCCCTTGTGTTTCAATCCAAAACATCACAGTGTCTCTCTTATGTGGTCTCATTCCCAGTCTTAGTAGGTATATCTATTTTGTCCTGGTGGGGCTATCCCTCTGCTTTCCTTATGGATTCTTATCAAGGGTTATCTCCAAAAGATCCTCAATAACATTGAACTTATTAGTCACTAAGATATTCTTATTCAACTCTTGGTTGTCCTGCTGTCGATTGCATGGGTAGACCCGGGTTTACTATAATCAACCAACAACACCCCTAGCTCACTGGCCCTTTCGGCGATAGATCGCAAGGTGGCCTGAAGTCTCACCCGAAGTGAATCTAATGGGTTGGCCAAGGACTCAAGCGTCTTGGACCAGGTTCCGAGGCAATCCTACTGGTCGTCGCGTAGCTCTCCTAGCCATGAGACCTTCTTCCTGCATCTGTGCGTTGCGCGACCTCCTGCTTTCATCGCGCAGCTCCTCTAGCCACGAGATGTTTCTTTCCACCACCATGCAGTCCTTCTCTATGACGCGCACTTTCCCTGACTTGCGATATCTCCATCCTTAGTGCATCACCACGCACCATGCGACACGCAGCTCCTGCTCAACGCGAAGTCCTCAACCTGCGGTCTCGCGCACCGCAGCTCCTCTGCCGATGAGATATCACCTCTCTGTGATATCCTACCTCCACGGTTTAGCGCACTTAGCGTTGCTCATGTCGACATGCAAGACTTAACATACAAAGCTATTCAATACTGCAACCAGTAGTTGTTTACGCAAACATAAATGAAACACATACAACCTGCCAAAGGATTTTAACTTAAGATTATCCTTCTGTGCTGTGGTGAACTGATTAATACATTCATCCATTAAACTACAATGAAGTCCAAGAAATAAATGAGTAATGCATAAGTAAACATAACACATAAATCAGTCGCATAACACTGATTTTAACGTGGTTCACCTCCAGGATGGATGTTACATCCACAGAACTGTGTTTTCTATTATAGCTCAAGGGGAAGGTAAAACACAGTTCTGTTGCACCGCATATGCATCTCAAGATCTTCTCTCTTAGATCTCTCTTCTCTCTATATTGCTCTCTTACAATATACTCTTCCCACTCAGTCGATCCCTGAGGATCGTTACATGCATGCTCTATAGGCCAGCTACTGGTTTGAGTAAGATTGCTACAGCTAAGACCAGAACTAGAGCTTGGCTTTTACAATAGTCTACTTATCCTTATTGCCTATTTCATTCACGACTGTCTAACTGTCTATCCAACCAATTAGCTAACTAACTAACCCTTTACAATACAAAATTACATTCTTTTATAAGCAGCCTGAAGGTCCTGCTTTTACAACACTGTGGGCCTGTCCCAACAGTAACCCAAACCCTAATTTAGTGACAGTCGGTCCTCTCTGTCCTTGAGGTAGCCATTTCCCGTCACACCACAACTCTTTGCAGTCTTCCATGCTTCGCGGCACTAACCATGGGTACTATGCACCGCTTCTCTGCTTTCTGTCCTTCACCTTCAATGCTTGAGCCTCGTTGCTCCTTCTTCTTTATGAGGGTCGCTAAGCCCTCCTATCTTTCGTCGCTTCCTTCAATGCAGTGGGTGAGTTCTCCCTTCTCGGCCGCTCAGGTTCTGTTGCATTTCTTTGACTTTCGTATCTCAAAAATTCACGGTTTCCGGCTCTGCTCTCCAGCTGGAAACGTGCTACGGCGTCGTAGCTCTGTCTTAACTTCTTTCCGCCGAATCTTATCCTTCCGCCAAAACTAGCAGATTCTTCTGTAGCTGTGGGACCCTACTCCAACAGTCCCCTAACACTTACTTATGGCTCGTCCTCGAGCCACCTGGAATGGGCCTCTCCTGCTGCAGCTTCTCCTGCTGTAGCTTCTCCTTCGCCTCCTGCGAAGTCTTCTGCAACTTCTGTCGAAGTCCTTCGACTTCCTTCTTCATTACCTCGACACGTTCTCTTGCCGAGTCAATCAAGGCTTGGTCAACTTTGGATTCATATGTGTGATCAATTTCTTCTCTTACAGTGGTGAATTCCTTCATTTTTTGCTCGGCTGTGTCGACCAGCTCGGTGATCTGCTCCTGATAGGGTTGAAGCAGATCGCTAATGTGGACCTCCTGTGTTCTTAGCCCCTGCGCTTCTTGCTATAGTTGGTTCATCTCCTTTGTTTTCCTCATCCTCTGGAGAGCAACTAAGCTCTTAATTTCTTCTTTCATGGCCGTTGCAATAGCCTCTACCCTCTGAATATTCTGTTGGATTGCTGCCCTCTCCGGCAACTCATCTAACTCGGCCCATGTGTCTGTTGCTTCCTTGAGTATCGACACTGCTTCTTCAATGCGAGATTTCATCTGCACAGAAGTGAGTCGAAAGGCTTCGACTCGCTCTTTCTGGTCTGCCTCAGTGGTGTCTCCTAGATGAGCTTCAATCTCAGCAATCTGTACTTTGTGTTCTGCCTTTAACCTGGCCACCTCTTCGTCCATTATAACCACAGTTTCTTCCAGAGCCTTTGCTCTGTCTGCTACTCTCCTTAAGTTTTGGGGGGTAGGTAATGTGAACTCAATGTTGCATTTGGGTAGCTCCAAGGAAATACTCTGTAGTGCCTAAGAGAGTTCTTGGTCCCTGTCCTGACACGTTTTTAACTTGTCTACCGATTTCTGACAGTTGGTAGCGAGTGCTGCATTCTACTTCTTCAGCTGCATGTTCTGCTTGTAAGTCACGAGCTCTCTTCCCTTGAGCTCTGCAGTTAGCTGCTGCTGGATCATGTATAATTGGTCAATGTGGAATTCTGCAAGGTTAACCTCAATGGATTGCCCCAATTGAACTGGTGGGTCCTTCATTGTCGCAGGGAATCGGATACTCCCTGGTGGAATCAACACGGTGTTGAGGCGATCCATTACTAAGCTTTCTTCATGGGACATTGGTGGGGCCGAAGTCTCTCCAATGTTTGTCTTGTCAGGTGGAATGTACCTCATGGCAGTTATTTCTGTAATCATTCTTAAGTATAGAAGTTGTTTTTTGACTGCGCTCTGGCGTATCACGCGTCCTTGTTGCGATGAGTTCATAGTCATCGTCTGTCAATGCTGTGTTCAGGGTTGGCTTTGAGGTTTTCTGCTTCTTTCTCTGTTGTGTCTCTATGGTCCCTTGGCTTCCAGTCTTTGTCATATGTGTCTCTGCCGATCCTTCCAGTAGGTATTTTCTCTTGTCGCGTGGTGGTGGCACTTCTATTGTTCCTTGTGCCTGGGTGTCCAATTTTTCTTTGCCCCTTTCTGGTGAGTCTGTCTGGTCGGTCTCCATTGGTAGAGGTGTGGTATATTTGTATTCTTGTCGCCATTGGTCATCAAAGGATTTGATGACATTCTCAATGTCCTGTATTGTCATTCTGAACCAGCCGGGAGCCCAGTCGTCCCTTTTAGTCCTTTTAGGCCTTAGGTAGATTCTATGGCTGTCCACCATAAAATTAAGCCGGCTATCATATGCGTCCATAGTCTCTATACTGATCCTTGGTGATTGCTGGATAATGTTCTTCAACATCAAATAATATTCATAAAATACTATCGTGTTAACCTGTTTCCTTGCTTGACTGCTAGTGTCCCATAAACTGGCATAGCGCACACCCCTGGGCGTTCCTCCTGGGACCTGTGGAAACTGGCTGTTGGGCGGTTCCTTCCATGCGACAAATGCACATAGTATGAGTAGCCACGAGAAGTGGAAAGGGTGTTTGGCTTGATCTTGGGATGCCAAACAATCTTCCTGAAACATGTTTAATAAAAATAACGACCAATTGAACTGCTCTCCTTCAGTAACTTGTATGGCCAGATTGATCACCGATCCTGTAACTGCCTTTGGTCGGACCTTGGTAAGCAGTCTGCCTGCAAGCAGACTGGCTGTAAATCTGAGTGTCTCATTCTGTAAACTCATGATATCATAAGCCCTGCCTCCTCGTTGTAGTTGATACTTTTTAACTAATGCTGCTGGCAGTTTGGAGTCCTTGGTCTTTCCTGTTATCTGTATCTCGGGAGCTTTACCAGTCTTAGACAGCCCAGTAACACGGTGTATCAAGTCGACATT
This sequence comes from Pseudotsuga menziesii, assembly GCA_001517045.1. NCBI lineage: Eukaryota > Viridiplantae > Streptophyta > Pinopsida > Pinales > Pinaceae > Pseudotsuga > Pseudotsuga menziesii. Next base: position 211,504 of record LPNX010166562.1, read on the forward strand.
GAGGTCGATTTTGTGACCTAGCCAGAGATAGCCTCCATCTACACATGAGAGGAGGACACTCACCACAGCATTAACCTCTGCGCTACGTCCAAAATGTGGAAGTCTCAACACATTGAGCAGACCTGATGGCTCAAGAATCTGGACATGTGGCATGGGTATGAATTCTTCTCTACCTGTCCTTGGATTCTTCTCAAGCACAAGATATGCATCTGACTTGAAGTGAGGGTACGTCTTACCGTCCCCCAGTTTGTAATCAATAAACTTGACAACACCAGCATATCCTACTAAATCACCATTTTCCTTTACTCGTGAATCTATTGGCGGTATGGGCACAGGAAGCTTACCGCTCTTGGAAATTCTGATATCTGGAGTGCCTTGAACTCGTGGTATGAGGTATTCCATTGCACTACGAACTTCATCTTCCTGCTCGGAACTGGATTCCTCCATGAGCTGGGAATGGCTTCTCGTCTTTGGTGGTTCTCTGGTTCGGGACGAGCTCGACGGGTTAGCTGTAGATGGTGACGCCATAGCTCCTGCAAGGCCGTGACGCTGAAATCTTCTCAAAATGTTTTCCAGTGGCTTGTCCTCAGATAGGACCCACTCAGCATAAAATGGCGGACGTGCAATGGTTGCAACTTCTGAGAATCATAGCACTCTGTAACAACTTAGCTCGACACAGGGAATGCTTTAACACTTACTCTCCAGCGCTCGGTTTTTCTACAAGCGTAACCGTCCCAATTGAATACTTTCTGCTTTTATGTAAAATACGACAATCCCGGACATAACAGTCGTCGAGACTGGGTGTGCCGGTCATATTAATTGCCCGGATAAGACCAGACCCGCCATCTGATCCTTAATTAATGCTAAAATATTGATAGAATTTTCCTCGAGCGGTGTGTGTATAGGCGCCAGTCTCATCAGATATTTACCAAATCTGGAAAAATTTATTATACTGCTGCCAAATCTACGGTAGGGGATACCGGTCATTTCTTCATTAACTACCTGTCAGATAGTGACTTGACTAGCCCACTGTCGGTTACAAACTAAGTACGTGGTAGGGGGAAACATCTTACTGCTGCGATGCAACTCCGCATCACCTGCGCGAACAAATAGTGTTAAAAAAAAATTTACTATTTTTTTTTTTTCGTTCTTAAAAAATTTCTACCGGTGTAGACTCATTCCCGGTGCGATGCCTCCTTTCAACTACACTGGAAATCTGCACCATTGCAGCTGGTTTAATCTAGGGCTGAGAGGCAAGGTGGCTATCACTATAGAGTTTCAGCCTACTGCCATTGATCCATGTGGGAAAAATATCCCCGTTCAGTTGGCTGAGCTGAACGACACCTCCCTCTGTGACTTGTTGTATCTGATATGGCCCTAGCCAATGTGTCTTAAAATTCCCTGGGAACTTGATGAATTTGCTGTCATAGAGGAGCACCAGGTCTCCGGTCTGGAAAGTCTTATTCTTAATGTGTCTGTCATGCCAAGCTTTTTCTCGGGCCTTCTGCACTCTCTGATGGAATCCGGCGATGAACCTGTCTTCTTCTAAGGCAAGCAGCTGTGCTAGCCTTGCTTCGATTGTGTCTGTATCAGTCATCCCGGTAATCTGAGCGATTCTTAAACTGGGAAGAATATACTGCATAGGAATAATAGCCTCCTGTCCATATACTAAGCTGAAAGGTGTGCGTCCCGTAAGTTTCTTACATGTGGTCCTGTATGCCCATAAGAAAACGTTAACTTCGAGGTCCCAATCATTCCTCTGGCTATTGCATATCTTAGTAAGAGCATTTTCTAAAATCTTATTGAAGGCCTCCATTGTACCATTATCCTGTGGGTGGTAGGGAGTGCTCTTATGGTGCTAGATATGGAATTCCTCTGTTAATGCCTCAATAGTACTGTTCAAGAAATGTGTGCCTTGATCACTCATCAAAATTACTGGGCATCCAAACCTGCTGATGATGTTTTCAAAAAGGAACTATGCAGCTGTAGCAGCATCACAATTTCTTACTGCTTTGGCCTCTGCCCATCTGGTGAGGTACTCTGTTCCAGTGATAATATATCTCGCACCAGTGCGCTTCCCTGGTGGGTTGATTGGACCCACAAAATCTATAGCCCATTTGTCAAATGCGCGCAACGTGACCTGCAGTCCCAACGGCATTTCATCACGTCGCGAGGGTTTTCCTACCCTTTGGTAGATATCGCAACATCTGCAAAAGTCCTTAGTGTCTTTATGCAATGTAGGCCACCATAATCCTGCCTCCAGGATTTTCTGCGCAGTCGGTTTTCCTACGAAATGTCCTCCTACGGTTCCTGAATGAGCCTCTTTGATAATAGCGTCTTTTTTGTGCGGCATCACGCATCTGCATAGAACTTCATCCGGACCTAACTTGTATAGGTGTCCTGCGATGAGGGTGAAGTCTGCTGCTTTAACAACCAACTGCTTCTTTTGCTGCTTGGTAAATTCGTCAGGTGCTACTCTTGTGGTGAGGAATTGAATAATGTCGGCATAGTACTCATCTGCAATCTATATGGAAAACAATGACGCATCTGGCAGATTGTATTCTAGGTTACTGGGCTCTTCTCCTGAGTGTAACTACGACAGATGATTCGGTCTTACATTCAGTCTTCCTGGTTTCTCAATGATTTCAAAATCATACTCCTGGAAGAGGAGTAACCATCTGCAGATTCTCCCCCCTAACACTGGTTTATTGACTAGGTACTTCAATGCGGAATGGTCAATAAACATTTTAAATGAGGTGCCCAATATATAGTGCCTGAACTTCTGCAGTGCATATACCATAGCTAAGCCCTCCCTTTCTGTTGTGGTGTAGTTCTTTTCCGTTGTTGATAGCTTTCTGCTGGAATATGTGATGGGATGGTCAAGATCCCCTTCTCCTGGCTGGGTCAAGACGACTCCTAATGCGATGCCGGATGCATCCACATGTACATGGAAAGGCTTAGTCCAGTCCGGAAATACTAGGATGGGTGTTGTAACCATCTTCTCGTTAAGTATGTCTAGACTCTGCTGGCATTCCTCGTTCCATAGGAATTTTACATCCTTCTTGAGCAATTTCTCCATCGGCGTTGTAATCTTTGCATAGCCCTTGATGAACTTTCTATAATACCCGGTATGACCAAGTACTGTCCTTAGTTGCTTGACTGAGTTAGGTGCTAGAAGGTTTACAATGATAGCGATCTTGGCGGGGTATACCATCAAGCCTTGTCTGCAAACAATATGGCCCAACGAAATACCAAATGGTGCACAAAATATACATTTCTTCAAGTTTAGAGAAATTTGGTACTGCCTACATTTCTCTAACATCAGTCTTAGATAGCCTATGTGCTTATCGATTAACCCAAATACGGTCCAGTCATCGAAATATACTTCTAAGAACTTATGGATGTATTCTTTAAAGACAGCAACTACTACTCTAGAAAATATAGCTGGTGCATTCTTAAGACCAAAGGGAATAACCGTATACTGGAACGAGCCCCATTCTGTTGCAAAGGTGGTCTTGGATCGATCTTTTGGATGTATTCTGATCTGATGGTAGCCTGAAAACCCGTCGGTGAAGGAGTAGACCTCCTGTCCTCCCACGTTGTCTAATACTTCATCAGTGAACGGTGTTGGAAATGGATCATGAAGTGATGCATCATTGGGTTTTCACAGAGCAACACAGATCCTGATGTCCCCTTTTGTTTTCTTCTCTTGCACTACCATAGGGCTAACCCATTCGCTTTCCTCTACTGACTCAATGATGCCTGCTGCTAGCATTTTATCAATTTCGTCCTTTACTTTTTCTTTGTAGCGCGGATTCAATCTATATGGGCGCTGCTTAACTGTTCTAGCATCCTCCTTTAATGGTATCCTCATGACTCCCAGGTCTCCAACTATTCCCTTCATCTCTGTGAACTTGGTGGGAAATAGGTCCTGATAGTCATGTAGTAGATCTGCAATCTGTCCGACTGTTTCATCATTCCAGTAGTCTCCAATAGAGGCAAAACTTAGGTTCTGCGTCTGTGCCAATATTGGTCTTTTTAATCTTGATGGGCTCGGTGATTGCTGGAATCTCTAACTGTGGTCCCTCCACATCGCGAGTCCCTTCTGATTATGGAATGTTGGTGTTGCGAGGATCCTCATCCGCTTCCTCTGATTCTGATGCAAAATTATAGCATTCCAACGCCTCTTCTAGCTGGATAGTCCACTCAGGTTGGACTGGTACTGAGATGGTGCGATCCTCAAAAATCTTTATCTTGATTATGTCTAGGGCCTGAGCAACACTTGAATGTTCTAACTCAAACGCAAAGGTGAGTAGGAAGCTGTCTGTCATAAGTGACCATGTGGTTGTTCCCTTGTGCAGCTTGGTCTCTGTATACCAATTCCTTGGAACTGTGTCCAATGTGTGAATGAATCTGTGAACCCATTCATCCTGTGGAATGTCCAACCAGTTCTGTTCACATGTCTGGATGTGTACCCTGGGGTCATTTTCTCCTGTGTACTTCTGCTAAACATACTCTCTGTAGTCAGAAAATCTGTTCGCCATCAGTCTTTTTATATTATCCCATGATGCGATATTCTCTTTATGCACATACCACCATCTTGCAGGTGTGGCTCGAACTGCAAGGTCCATAGCTACGATCCTCTGCTCATGAGGAATTTGTTGCTGAAACTGTTCAAAAAAATCCTGGATATCTGTCAGAGCATGATATGATGGGGTCTCAGCGATCTCGGCGCCAATCCATCGCAGTGATTTACTGATAAATGCACATCTCTGAACTGAGACTTCGTAAAGTCTGTTCTGCCAGTTTTCTAGACCAACATCAGAATTCGATGCGCATGAGCTGTCGCATCGCCAACTAATGTTCCCTTCTGCGGTTGGATTGATGTAGTCATTCTGGTTCGTAGTCATCTGGTAGAGACTATCGATGTTATGTGCCTCTTCCTCTGCTTGGATAGGTTCAATATATCTAGGACCTTGGTAAGGATCCATCGGTGCGATTACCTGGATCTGCGCATCCTCAAAGGTCATTTGTCTTTTCTTTAGGTCAATGACAGCTTTGTTGCCAATCGCCCAATCAATACTTAATAGTGCTGGATATGGTCGAATGTCACCAATGATTTCTATAACCTCGAAGTCCACAAAAGTACGAACTCCGTCAATATCAACTGGCACCTGCGGTAGTCGACCCAATGGTGATACTCGCTGCTGATTAGCTAATCTCAGGTGGATAGGCAATAGGGCTAACTGAGGACTACCCATCTGTTCCCATGACTGCTTAGTTAGAACATTCACCTCTGATCCTAGATCTAAGACAACCTCATCCATTTCAAACTCACCAATCTATGCTATGAATTTCATCTCTCTTCCTGTCCTTGTATGTCGCGTAATATTATGGACAGCGTGGTGTGCACTTCCCGAGAGAGAGGGTTGCTGATACTGATCTATCATGCGCTGTAGCTGACCGACAGCTTTATCATTTCTCAAGAGTTTCAAGTAGCTGTGCAGGAAGTATTGTACACTTCCTGTCGATTCATCCTTGTCACATCTTCCCGATGTGGTAGCCTGTTGTGCCTGCTCAGGGCTATTGCTACAAGGTACTTGCTATGGTACGCTCCTAGATGGCGGTACCTACGGTCCTGATAGTGTAGGTTCGTTAAAGGAAGCCTTGGATTCATGAAAGGTCTCTTTATTCTGCTGTAGGTCGAGTGTTTTTGCTTTATTAGGAGCTTTGCGCACCCACCCCTGACTTGTGTTCTTTCCGGTCTCCTGCGATGTGCCACTGGTGGAAGAACCGCTCCGAGTCACAATATTGACTCTTGGTTCTGGTTCTGCCTGCTCAGCAATGATAAGTTGGATGTTTTGGTGTGCAGCTTGTTTAGGGTCTCTGATCTTAGCTGTCAAGATAGGACACTCTTCTATAGTATGATCATAAGATTTGCAGTAGTTACAAGTGGTAGTGGCATTCTGACAGTCCCTAGCATAGTGTCCTATGATTCCACAATTATAACAAGTGACTGGTCCACGACCTTGGCCAAAACCTCCTCCTCGGCCAAAGCCTTCTCCACGTGCGAAGCCTCCTCCACGGCCTCATCCTCTGAATCCTGCCGCATGGCCTCCGTAAGCCTGATCCGGCTGTGGTCCTATTGCTGGACCCTGTGTGTCTTCTTGGACTCTGTACACATCATGTGTTCTTTCTGACATGAGATCATAAGCTCGGTAGTCTTGTTGATCATGCCCGACGGATTTACAAAAGATACAATATAGGTTTTTAGGTGTTTGTACATACTTCTGAAGCAAAGGGCATTGCTAAGGTGGATGTCCTTGTGTTTTACATATTTCACACCATGGCCCTTTTGTTCGTGGTAAGGGGTTAGGATCCCCTGACGCTAAATATTCTGCAAATACTGGACAGTTGTCTTTACTATGGCCCTGTGCTCTACACTTTATGCACCATATGTCTTGCATAACCTCTTTCCATTTTTTAAGTTCGTGTATCTGTAACGTGAGGTTGGCCAACTGGGTCTGTAGAGTTGTCATGCTTGTACTGGTTTCTGCTAAAGGTGAAGCCTCTAGTTTCATTTCCATCTCCAGTGCTTCATCTTGAGTAGTGAGTTTCTGTTGCATTAGTGGCATTCTGATATGGGGGAGCAGCGCTGCAATAAACCATTCCTTATGCTGCTCCGGCGCAAACTCAAAACTTACCTGGTCTATAAGAGCTTTGAATTTCTGGTCAAAGTCCCATACTGACTCTGATGGTAGCTGCTTAATATCCTTAAGCTCTGTAATGCACTGAGACTCAGACTTAGGTTTCTTAAACTCTTCAATCATGGAATTCTTGACCTGGGCAAGCGTCTTGGGTAATGTAGTATACTTTATGTACCATGTCAAGGCTCTGTCTTTGAGTGTGGTGACCAGCTGTACAAGTTTAAGGTTATCATCATTGATTGTTTTAATGGTCCACATAGCTTCGCATAGGAACCAATGTTGTTCCGGGTCTTCTGCTCCTGTACCCTTAAAAATAGGTAGCTTCATGTCGTCTCCCATTCTATTTCTCTGTGGTGGGTTCTGACTGACTGGGGTACTACCACTCAGCGGTGTAGGTGAAGGTGTTGTAGCGGGAGTAGGTACTGAATGTGAGCTACTAGATAGAGTACCTACGGGGTTATTCTGAGTCCCTGTCTGTTTCTGTGGAGTATAGGGGTGGTAAGGGATACCCCCCTCTGGTTCTTCTGTGGTGTTAGGGCTCTGTTGTCTAATACTGTCTGAACTGTCTTCAAATATAGGAGAACTAAAATCTACTTTATACTTCTTTCCACTATGTGTTCGTCCAATGTCATCAAAATCACTTTCAAACTCTTGTGACATTACTATCTTTACTTATTCATCTGAGACTAGATCCATTGTTCCTTTTTCATATAGCAGCATCTTAAGGGACAAGTTTAGAGATCTTAGGTACTTACCACAATATCCTCTGAAGAAGTATCATTCAGCTGCGCTGAAGCTCTTTCTCTGGTCAACTGCAAATTCTGTAACAAAGCCTTCTAGCACACTTGTCAGCCAGAAGTCCACTGCTCTTGTAATCAGATTGTTGAGGTTCTGCACAGTCTGAATCATCTCCGGTGTCCAGACAATGTTTCTTTTCTTCTTGAATGTATTCCTATCTATCAACTTAGATAACCAGTCAAAAAGCTCGTTTTCGTAGGTCGTAAAAAATATAACGTGTATGTCTGAAGCGATATGCTTTACTAACCAGGCCTCTGTGCTCAGTTTAGGGCTTCAGTTTTCTTTCTTGGCAAACTCCCTTAAGTCTGAATCCAACCACTGGTGGAATTCTTATCTAGTAGGATGCCAACAGAACATTAACTCCCAGTCGTTCAAACCGGCAACGGAACCATTTGTTGATTGCATGGGCAGACCCGGGTTTACTATAATCAACCAACAACACCCCTAGCTCACTGGCCCTTTCGGCGACAGACTGCAAGGCGGCCTGAAGTCTCACCCAAAGTGAATCTAATGGGTTGGCCAAGGACTCAAGCGTCTTGGACCAGGTTCCGAGGCAATCCTACTGGTCGTCGCGCAGCTCTCCTAGCCACGAGACCTTCTTCCTGCATCTGTGCGTTGCTCGACCTCCTGCTGTCGTCGCCGAGTTCCGTCGTCGCACAGCTCCTCTAGCCATGAGATGTTTCTTTCCACCACCATGCGGTCCTTCTCTATGATGCACACTTTCCCTGACTTGCGATATCTCCATCCTTAGCGCATCGCCGTGCACCGTGCGACACGCAGCTCCTGCTCAACGCGAAGTCCTCAACCTGTGGTCTCACACACCACAGCTCCTCTGCTGATGCGATATCACCTATCTGTGATATCCTACCTCCACGGTTTATCGCACTTAGCGTTGCTCGTGTCAACATGCAAGACTTAACATACAAAGCTATTCAATACTACAACCAGTAGTTGTTTACGCAAACATAAATGAAACACATACAACCTGCCAAAGGCTTTTAACTTAAGATTATCCTTCTTTGCTGTGGTGAACTAATTAATACATTCATCCATTAAACTGAAATGAAGTCCAAGAAATAACTGAGCAATGCATAAGTAAACATAACACATAAATCAGTTGCATAACACTGATTTTAACATGGTTCACCTCCAGGATGGAAGTTACGTCCACAGAACTGTGTTTTCTATTATAGCTCAAGGGGAAGGTAAAACACAGTTCTGCTGCACCGCATATGAAGCTCAAGATCTTCTCTCTTAGATATCTCTTCTCTCTATATTGCTCTCTTACAATATACTCTTCCCACTCAGTCGATCCCTGTGGATCGTTACATGCATGCTCTATAAGCCAGCTACTGGTTTCAGTAAGATTGCTACAGCTAAGAATAGAACCAAAGCTTGGATTTTACAATAGTCTACTTATCCTTATTGCCTATTTCATTCATGACTATCTAACTGTCTATCCAACCAATTAGCTAACTAACTAACCCTTTACAATACAAAATTACATTCTTTTATAAGCATCCCAAAGGTCCTGCTTTTACAACACTGTGGGCCTGTCCCAACAGTAACCCAAACCCTAATTTAGTGACAGTCGGTCCTCTCTGTCCTTGAGGTAGCCGCTTCCCGTCACACCACAACTCTCTGTAGTCTTCCATGCTTCCCGGCACTGACCATGGGTACTATGCACCGCTTCTCTGCTTTATATCCTTCACCTTCAATGCTTGAGCCTCATTGCTCCTTCTTCTTTATGAGGGTCACTGAGCCCTCCTGTCTGCCGTCGCTACCTTCAATGCAGTGGGTCAGCTCTCCCTTCTCAGCCGCTCAGGTTCCGTTGCCTTTCTTTGACTTTCGCATCTCAAAAAGTCATGGTTTTTGGCTCTTCTCTCCAGTTGGAAACGTGCTACGGCATCGTAGCTCTATCTTAACTTCTTTTCGCCGAATCTTATCCTTCCGCCAAAACTAGCAGCTTCTTCTGTAGCTGCGGGACCCTGCTTTCACCCTCCTCACTTCCGTGAAGGGACGTAAGTAAACCCTTGATCATTATTTTTCTCCTCCTTCCGAGGTGTTGGATTTGGAATGTTTATGGGACATTCCCTAAATGGATGACCATATTCATGGCACCTTGGACATCAAAATGGGATCTATTAATAATCTAGGGTTTGCAACTAGTCCTCATCTTCCCATGGCATTTTGATCGATTCTGGTATTTCTTTGGTGAGATCCATATAGACTTGATGTCGAGTTAGTGGAGTTAGTGATGTAAGTAATTAACTCTAAATCTATTGTAAGTGTTTTAATTTAGCTTTGATATAATAAAATTTACCATGCTATCTTGATATATGTATAATTTTTTTAGGGAAACATTTTCTGTAAAATAATTTGGACAATGTCCATGACTATATGTTCCTATTCTTATGTAAATTTTATTCTAAGCCCAAAGTTTTTTTTTTCAATTAAAAATTAACAAAAGAATAGAATTTTGAACATTCCACAGAGAAATGAAAACCTTAAAACATGATTTGCCCCAACATTCCACATAGAAATGAAAATCTTAAAACAATATCCACCCCAAAATACATGGGAAGAATTTGAAATCGGATCTGCCCCAAAATACATGGGAAGAATTTGAAATGGGATATGCCCTAAAATACATGGGAATATATTGACATCGTACCCACTGTGTATCTATTCTTTGTTTTGTGAAGTTTTTTATTTCAGGTTTGATATAATAAAATTTACCGTACTATCTCAATATATGTATAATTTTCTTGAGGAAACATTTTCCCCAAAATTTGTGGACAATGTCCATGACTATATGTGTATTTTTTGTTAAATAAAAAATTCCTCAGTACAACCCAGCTTCTCCACATTTGTTGGATGGTATTCTTCATTGCAATTGGTTTTTGAATTGAGAAGAATTGAACTTGATTCCATAATAGGGAAATCAGTTGAGTTAACCTTTAGGGAACCAAACACCTAATAATATTAATGACAATAGGTTAATCTAACCTCTTTAATGATACGTAAGTAAAGTTATTTCAACCTGATATTTTTTAAGCACAAATTTTTTTTTGTAGTGCTTTACCTAACCAGTAGAGCACTCTGTCCGTCTCTCTGTGATGTTCTCTATCAAGACAATTTAAATCATATTACAGGTTTATATCTATGTCTGTACTATTAGTTTTGTAAACACATGAATGTACAATCATGAACTGTAAACATATTAACGTAGAAATAGGAACTATATAGGTTTGATAAACTTCATAATTTTTATCTTTGTAAACTAGACAATAATACCATACAGAAATTTAAAATATACTTATCTGGAATTGAAATACCTGGGACCAGTGGTCGTAGTAGATCCAAGATTTTTTTGTAGACATTGTAGGCTCCTTCCTCTTCAAGCTTTCCATCCCAACCATCCAAGCCTTGATTAAAAAACTGATGTGCCACCTTGCCAACCAGCTCTCATCATATGCTAGCCCTAGGAAACCCATGGGTTTCCTATCCCCCGAGCCCACAGACCAATAATACCGAGAGCAGCTTCCTCTCCATTCTTTATCTTCTGAGTTATTTACAAATATTCTCGTCCTTGAGTTGTCCCCCTCCTCAAGTTTATCCTCCATCATTTTTCCACAGATGCAGAGTCTAATCTCCCCCTGAAATCCCCAAAATCCCCCTCCTTATACCTCCTTCCCCACCGCCTTCTTTCTTCCACCGCCTCTTTCATAAATTAATTTATGTTATTCTATCTTGGGCAGTGTAGTTCCATTTTTTTTTGACATGTGTTATTTTTCTTGAATGGTATGTGTTACAAAACCTAACCAAATGTCCTAGAATTTTACCTATGTGGTTTGCTTAAGTTTTATACTGAGCAGTAACGTAATGCTAATCGTAGTTTTGTTAATTATTATTTATTAATAAATAAATAATAAATACTTAATAATTAACCTTAATAATATGAAATAATAATAATAATTAAAAGTAAAATAATAATTAATATTATTAACCAAGAATTAATCAATTGTAGTCTCATGATTAATTGATTGGAATGATAGCATTGTTTATGTTTAATTTAATAAAAGTACTTAATAATAAACATTAATAAATGTTAATATGGGGCATTACATACACCGACCCTTCACGAAACTTCGTCCCGAAGTTATGGTCAAAATAGTGATACAAGGTACATTTATAGGTTAAAACAATTCAAGGTACATTTATAGGTTTAAAGCAATTCACAATTACTTAGTTAACCTATCCAACTATTTAAATATTTCACACTAGCATGCATGTGTGAGGTGTGCATGCATGGCTAGTACATGCACAGGCTGCACATGTACTATAGCAAAAAAAACCCCTAAATTCTATCTGATACAATTAACATTTCACGCAACATGACCCATATACAGATATAAGATGATTTCTTGTGACATTTGGAGTTATTTAAAAATTATGTTCTTATTATTTAGTCAGTTAATATTGGTACCTACCATCACTAATCTGGTATCATAATTTTCCAACATTCAACCATAATAACTAAGATGTCCACCCATCCTAACCTACATCCGCATCCTCCCTATCCTTCCTCTGCTAGTATAGAAGTGGATGTCAGCTTCACTAACCTGACCACATAAGAACCTAAGAGCGATAGCGTCGGCTGAACAGTGGACCTAGCCTCTCCTAGCAGGCATCCGACCGTCGTCATCACAACAACATGGGGAGCGTGTCTCAGCATGGCCCTCCCATGACCTCGGGTACCCGACCGTCGTCATCACAACAACATGGGGAGCGTGTCTTAGCACTGCCCTCCCACGACCTCGGGTATCATAAAAACATAGGGTGGAACACATCCATCCCTCTCAACATCCTGGGTCTATATACCCTATCAAAACATACTTTGCTGCTATCGAGATTATTGGTCTGTGTCATCGTATCATCAATTTTGGTAATCAAGGCTCTTCTACAGAAATATGTACTATGCCACACTTCATATAAAGTATCCATTTATTACATAGCCTGTGTCCTGCAGATTAGTACTTTGAAAAAATACATTCATAATAATATCTCCATTCAATCATCAGTTGGTGCATATTATCAACAATATCTCTGTTCATTGTATAATTCATTAAATTGATCACATCATGGGTCGATATCCATGTACCACATCATATATATATATGACATTTATCAATGATGACAATTAAACATATACTGTCTTTATGATCAAAGGAAAATCCTGATAACTATAACATAGTGACCTTATAAATGTAATCATAACATCACAATCAATGTATCAATAGTAACATCTTATACATAGTAGCAACATCTATCATAAATATGGTTTACTCAGTCAAACCGGGTCCAACATTTACTAAGAAAATAAAATGCAACATGTTGATATGTCTAGTCAGATATGGGATGCAAATATATGTGTGCTATGCATGAATACGAAGTTACTATTATTCATGATTATAAGAACATATTATTATGAAAATATATGTGTTATGCATGAATACAAGAACGTATTATTATGCAAATATATATGGCTTGCAACTAGAAGTCATTGGTGACGGGGTCCCACTTGGACATTTACCTTGATACATATGAAGATGTTCTTTAAGTTTTACTTATTTTATTACATTTGATGTGTTTTATACCGTATTTTATATCATGGTACTAGTAACTACTATGTGCTCCTCTGGGATCTCAATTGTAACACCCATCAAGGTTCATTACACCTTGTTTGGGTGTTATATACACTAATTAACATACTTACCAAGGTTATATCGCTTTTCCTATCATGTTTCATAAGGGAATATCATCTTTCACATAACATATGGTCTTCTAGTTCGTTGTAACTTGTTATATCTTATACTAGGTTTTATATTGTAAGATTTAATTAAACCACAATAGTGATGGAATACTTCGTAGTTTACCATAGCAATTCAAACAATGCCATGCCTAATAACGAGGTACCCATTATTGTTATTAATATATTTGTTTTAGCTTTCTCAAAATAACCCTAATTAATTAAATCGTTATTATAGTTGATTATAATATTGAGAATTGTATTTTCCATTTTACTAACAAAATTCTTTAATAAATTATGCTTATTTGTATCATATAATCAAACACATTATCCCCTCCTTTACATTTATGCTTATTTCAATCATAATCAACATTTTCTTTGTTTTGCTTAATATTATGTTCTTTTTCCTTCAATCTCCATCTTTTCTTTGATATTAAAATGTCTATTGATTTATATGTATTACATAAATGTTTACTTAAAATAATATATGTATTATTACCTAAAATAACATAACATATCTCCCAACCTCTTCTAAGTATAACAATAGAGACTATCATCCTTATTATAAATACATGTACTTCACTTCACTTTATATATATTAAGCAAAATTTTGTAAGAAAATATAATAGATTTAATCTTTTCACCTATTCTTTGTTTGGCTAACTGAAATTGAGGCATGGATGTTGTTGCTTCAATACATACTAAAGTTTCACACAAAATATATCCATTGACTAAGTGATGGTAATATTTTAATAGTCATGATTACATAACTAGGTCCAATATTGGGAAGAGAAGATTATGTTTCGGAGAACAAAGGAAAAATAATAAGGTTGCTAGAGATTCATAAGCCATGACATAGTAAACATTTAAATAGTTTGACGAGTATATGATTTTGTTATGGGAAAAGAAATTCCATAGATTCATGGAGTTAGGTACTAATTCGAGTTGCAAAATTATGTTTCGCTAATTTGTCATTTTACATAGCATACAAATATTAACTCAACGTTTTCTTTAATTGTCAAGGAAGAAATCCCTCATTGGGAGATGCGTAGCCACTATGAATGCACACAAATATTAACTCAATCAACATCACTTCATTTTATTACTACAATACAGGAACACAGTCAGTGGACCGACATGAAGGAAGACCCATTCATTCGGTTTCACAGCACACTTGGAATACTGTTAGCTATGGGATATACAGTAAGGTTCAGCATACACTAGTTTATGGCTTGGGCACTACTACCATTTGTATTTATGTTTCGTTTTTGATTCAGCACTCACAAATGAGTTACACAACCCAAACCAACTGGTTCCAGTTTGTGATATGGGTCAATCTTTCCTTATATATGATTTTATTTTCTTTCTTTATACAACCTTTTAGATTGATATACGCGTTCTATTGGGATCTTATAATGAAGTCTCACCTTTAGGATTACATTACGGGGACCCTATTTTTTTTTTCTTGGGCACCTCACCTTTCAACACTGTCCTTGTCTGGGGAGTGAAAAAACCTCTGTGTGAAAATTCCTTTCTTCTAGGCTATAAAGGATGTGCCAATTTACAACAAGGTGATGTAAGACTTATGTCTAAAGAACCAAGCAGGGGGAAATAGTACAAGCAAACCATTCATGTGGCCGGCCAGCTTGCTAATTTTATTTTTTTCACATATGGTATGCGCAATGAAATCAACCAACTGTAAAGTTGCACTACTCTTTAGCTTATTATTATATATGTGCTTATGTAAATTAACTTATCTCTTATTTCTATGTAGTAGAGAATACTCTTTTCTCTTTTGGTCAACCTTCACATAAAAATTGTTTCTGCATGCAAATTTAAGTAAAAGACAGCCACGTTTTTAAACTATGGGTCATTATCCTCAAGGGCATATTATGGTGGGTAGACCTCTTTTAACCCATAACTTGAAGAGAGACAGAAACCGGAATGTACTGCTTGTTACCGCCCTTTACTCGCCCATCCTCTAAATAGTTGAGGGCTCTAACTCCCTGCCTAGCTGACCATCACCTCCTTCCCATGAACAAAAATTCCACCATAGCAGAACAGGCACCACCGCTACAATGTGCATTGCCTCCATATGGAACAAGTCACTTGAGCTGGCGTATGGATTACCTATGAGCAGGTGCCCGAATTTCTATCATAGGCATAATAGTAAGTATGAAGCGCCACTCAACCTATAATATTTATATTTGCATTAGGTAGTATTTCCGGTTTGATATTTATATTGCATTGTTATCTTCAGTAGAAGCTAGGATTGATTGTGTGCTCCTGGTTTTCAAGAAAAGTAATACTTCTGTCATCTGGATTGATACTTGATGGGTTTTCTTCATTTCTAAGTTTGCTATAAAGGAGCACACACTTAGTTCTTGATGATAGCCAAAACCGAGCCAACTAAACTTGGGTTTAGGGCTCAGGTAATATTTAAAAAAAAAATTTCACTTTTCACTTCGACTGGTTGTTTTCTTTTACCATTTCGGTTGCTGCGACCAAGTTAATACTTGCGATCAAGTTGGTAGGCACGATCAACTTGCCTACGATCAAGTTGATACCTGCGATCAACTTACCTGTGATCAATTTATCTGCGATCAAGTTGATAGATGCGATCAACTTATCTGCGATCAAGTTGATATCTGCAATCAACTTATCTGCGATCAAGTTGATAGATGCGATCAACTTATCTACGATCAAGTTGATATCTGCAATCAAGTTGATAGAATATGTTTCTTAGTCTAAAGACTTAAGAAATTACAAATTTTTTTACCTGTGAGTAAGATGAAGTAAACTAACCACTTTTACAAATCCAAATAACTTATGAAAAACATATGCCCAAATATGTAGGAAGATTTGAGTTGACCAAAGTGCCGTAAAACCTTGAACTTTCACGCGGTGAGATTTTTATGGGTTCTTGTTCTTTTACTTATGAGTAATTGTAAAATACATTTACAAAAGTAAATCTGGAAATATGTCCGGCCAAATAATCATGAATTCAACCACAAACTATTTCATATATTTAACTATGCGGAAATACAAAGTAATACAAACTTGTCTGTTACAAACTCATCGGTCCACGGAGCTTCATCTCTCTGACTAAATCACATGCACAGAAGCTTGAGCTTCGAATTCTCTTTCTCACCCAGATTTCCTCTGCTGTCTAAATGTCTCTCTTGTGTCTGTGTTCCTGTGTTAACTGATTTACAAATTACTTCTTCTATTTATAGGCAATCTGAAAATTGCTTCAGCATAGGCCGACTTACTTGCCGACTTACTTTCCATGAAACACTGCAATAACTATTTACCTAACAACTTAGCTTCTGAAATAAATTCGATTGAATTACGTTGCCTACTTGTGGACTTTTCCTTCTTGTTAGACTAATAGACAAGATCGTGGCTTGTACAGACTCTCACAGAGTCGGTTGGAAGCCAAGTAGAGATCTGCATTCTTGCCTTGTGCTTTTGCACATTCCCATCAGCGTCTTGATTTGTCTTATAAATCCATTTGACACTGATTACATCCTTGTCTTTTGGTACATCAACCAGTTCCCATGTCTGGTTTTTCTCAATGCATTCTATTTCTTCATCCATGGCTTGAGCCCATACTTCTTCTTCAACAGCTTCTTCAAATGTTAGTGGATCATATATAGGGGAAAATAATGCAAACAGAGAGAATGAATTAGTTGTAACAGCTTCATATATCTCTCGCAGACTTCTTGTCTTCACCGGTTCTGTCGATGTTGACCTCGACGAAATGCTTGATGGAGTCTGCTATCCTCTTGGTGTACTTTTTGGTGTAGCTTGAGCTGCTACTTGTGTCAATGGTCCTTGTGCTGAACCATGTCTTGGTGTCATGGGATTCGACGGTGCTCCTACCGATTGACTTACATGTGTTATTTTAACCACTTCCTCTTCCATATCATCATTGTCGATGTTGGACACAATCTTGACATCTATGTCGACGGTTCCATCCCATGATTCATTCTCGACAAATTGAACATCCCGACTGATTATCACTTTCCTTGTGACGGGGTCATATGGCTTGTATGCTTTTGTGTCTTCTGAATAGCCGACAAAAATACATTTTTGTCCCTTCTTGTCTAGCTTCCTTCTCAGCTCATCTGGGATATGAGCATATGCAACACAACCAAAAACTTTAAAATGTGAGACACTATGATTCATACCTATCCATGCTTCTTGGGGAACTTTGTTCTTCACACTCTTTGTTGGAAATCGGTTCATAATGTATACAACAGTTGCGACTGCTTCACCCCAATACTCATTTTGCAAATGCTTGGCTGCCAACATGCTGCGTGCCATCTCCATGATGGTTCTGTTCTTTCTTTCGGCAATACCGTTCTTTCTTTCGGCAATACCGTGCAGTGAATTGTTTCCGTATGCCATGGGGCTTGCAAAAATTCATAAATTCATTTGAAACATATTCACCTCCTCTGTCGGGCCTTAAGATCTTGATGTGGTGACCACTCTGGTTCTCCACGAGTGCCTTGAACTGCTAAAAATAACCAAATGCATCAGATTTGTGTTTCAAGAAATATACCCATGTCTTTCTTGAGTAGTCATCAATAAAGGTTAGAAAATATTTGTAGTCACCAATGGATGATGTCTGCATTGGACCACAGATGTCAGAGTGCACAATTTCAAGTGGTGTGCGTGCTCTATAGGACTTTCCAACTGGAAATGTCCCTCTGTGCTACTTACCAAAAATGCATCCTTCACAAACCCTCTCTGGTCTGTCGATCAATGGTAATCCCTTCACCATATTATTTGTGTGCAGTAGCTTCAGCCCACCAAAATTTAGATGTCCAAATCTGAAATGCCACAACTAGGATTCACTTATATCTGAAATGCAGCTTGCAAATTAGCGCTGCAATTTTCTCTCTTGTTGAGGATCTCGACTGTTTATTCACTTTCTGCCTTGAATGTAGCTCCTGTCTTTGTCTTCCCTTTTATGTCTGGAACTATCCTCAATGGAAACAAGCGGTTGCTTGTCATTGGCACTTTTGCTATCAGCTGGTCGCTTGGACGCTTGTCTTTGATCACACAATGTTCATCTTCCATGTAGACTCTATAGCCCTTTTGTAACAATTGTCCAATGCTTAACAGATTATGTTTCAGACCTTCGACATGATAGATATCAGGAATATACTTACTCTCCCCTTGTTTGGTTAGAATATCAACAGTGCCATTTTCTAAGACAGTAACTTGGACATTGTTTCCAAGTGTAACATCAGTTTTAACTGAAGTATCTAGATTGGAAAATAGATTTAAATTACCAGTCATGTGGTTGCTGCATCCTGAGTCTAAGTACCATATGTCATGTGGACTTTCTTGAACAACATTGCATTCAAGTGGAGATGTCGATGCCATTAACATTACACCTGTTGAAGTGTTGGTGCTGGTTGACTGACTTGGGCTTTGTCTTCCTTGGTCATATTGTTTCTTCCTGCATTCATATGCATAATGACCAAACTTCTTACAGTAATGAAATTGAATTTTTGATTTATCAAACGTCTGGCCACTTGGCTGACTTGGGTTCTGGTTATCTCCTCTGCCACCGACATTTGCAGGACTTCTGTCTCGTCCTCCTCTTAAAGAACTTCTTCCTCTACCTCTGAAGTTGTTTCTCCCCCTGCCTTTACCACGGCTTATGGATGACTATGCTGCAAATGCACCTTCCAGTGATGTCTGTGATATGCTGATTCTGTGTTCATGATTGATGAGTGAAGCTTGCAGCTCATCAATGCTGAATGTCGACATGTTTGTGTGTTCCTCTAAGGTCACAACCAAATTTTCAAATCTTGGGGGAAGAGTTCAGAGAATTTTTTCAACAACCCTTTGGTCTGATACAGGTTCTCCATGAGATTTCAGTTGGTTTATCAACCCAACAACTCTGGTGTAGAATGTGTTTACATTTTCTGAATCTTTCATGCACAGAGATTCAAAATCTTTTCTCAGAATCTGCAGCTTGGATGTCTTTACCTTATCCAAACCTTGATAGGGAGTCTCCAATGTATCCCATGCTTCCTTGGCATTAATCTTTGCTGCTATTCTTGGGAGTATGCTCTCATTCATAGCTTGATGTATGAAAAACAGAGCTTTTCCATCTTTCTTCCTCTGTTCTCTCAAGACATCTTTCTCAGCTTGGGTGAGATTGTTATATGCAGCCATGTCTGCTGGTTCTGCATAACCATGCTAAACTATCTCCCAGACATCTTGTCCTCTGAATAAGGATTTCATTGTTAAAGACCAATATTCATAATTCTTTCCTGTAAAACTTTGGAGGTTGTAATGAACCAGAAGTGGAAGCCATTTTTGATCTTTTTAATTAAATTTCCTCAGAAAATTAATTTCCACCTTTTAAGGAAAGATTTTTTTCCTAAAATATTAGGCTGTTATAAACCTTGCTCTGATATAACCTTGCTCTGATACCAGATAGCCAAAATCGAGCCGACTAAACTTGGGTTTAGGGCTCAGTCAATATTTAAAAAAAAAAAAATTTCACTTTTCACTTCGACTGGTTGTTTTCTTTTACCATTTCGGTTGCTACGACCAAGTTAATACTTGCGATCAAGTTGGTAGGTGCGATCAACTTGCCTGCGATCAAGTTGATACCTGCGATCAACTTAACTGCTGCGATCAAGTTGATATCTGCGATCAACTTATCTACGATCAAGTTGATAGATGTGATCAACTTATCTGCGATCAAGTTGATATCTGCAATCAACTTATGTGCGATCAAGTTGATAGATGCGATCAACTTGATATCTGCGATCAACTTGATATCTGCGATCAACTTGATAGAATATGTTTCTTAGTCTAAAGACTTAATAAATTACAAATTTTTTTACATGTGAGTAAGATGAAGTAAACTACCCACTTTTACAAATCCAAATAACTTATGAAAAACATATGCCCAAATATGTAGGAAGATTTGAGTCGACCAAAGTGTCGTAAAACCTCGAACTTTCACGCGGTGAGATTTTTATGGGTTCTTGTTCTTTTACTTATCAGTAATTGTAAAATACATTTATAGAAGTAAATCTGGAAATATGTGCGGCCAAATAATCATGAATTCAACCACAAACTATTTCATATATTTAACTATGCGGAAATACAAAGTAATACAAACTTGTATGTTACAAACTTGTCAGTCCACAGAGCTTCAGCACTCCGACTAAATCACATGCACAGAAGCTTGAGCTTCGACTTCTCTTTCTCACCCAGAGTTCCTCTGCTGTCTAATGTCTCTCTTGTGTCTGTGTTCCTGTGTTAACTGATTTACAAATTACTTCTTCTATTTATAGGCAATCTGAAAATTGCTTCAGCATAGGCCGACTTACTTGCTGACTTACTTTCCATTAAACATTGCAATAACTATCTACCTGACAACTTAGCTTCTGAAATAAATTCGATTGAATTACGTTGCCTACTTGTGGACTTTTCCTTCTTGTCAGACTGACAGACAAGATCGTGGCTTGTACAGACTCTGACAGAGTTGGTTGGAAGCCAAGTAGAGATCTGGGAGTAATTACATTTTTCCAACACTTGATTGATACTGAAATATAAATTAATCACTGCTTATTTTTCTTCCATTTGATTCTACTACGTATTGCTGGGGCAATTATAAACCTACAGTAGTTTAGATCAACTTGAGTGCTCATAGAGGGGTAATTTATAAATTTTGTTCTTTTGAAAATAAAATAAAGAATCTTATTACAAAAGTTATTAGAATATAATTAAAAATTAAATATATTGTAAAGTACAACTTTTTTAAAGATCAAAACTGTAACGCTTCATGTCATAAATCCTAGAAATACTTTATTGTATTCTATATTAAATCTCACAATACTGAAAGGACACATAAATTGAAGTTTCTTTTTCCAATTTCTTCTGGGCCAAATTGACAAACCCTCTTAATATAGCAACATAATTTTATACGATTAAAATTTAACATGAAATCACAGAGAACTAAAAAGGAATAAATCTCAGAATCTAAGTAAATATATAGTTAAAAGTGGACAAATCACACTCTGGTGAGAAATTAATTTATCTCTGAAATATCTAGATTTTTCCAACAGAAACAATTGAAAACATGTTCTAATCAAAATAAAATAAAAGAATTATCTGTAGAAGATGTCTTCGCTGCACATTATATCGTGTCATAAGACACGATCTTCTTCAATTTTATTTGCAGTTTATTTACCAACGGGCAATTTGTGCTCGAAGGAATATACAGTTCAATTCATGCGCTAGCCAGGGCTTTAAAAGTTTGATGGGTATGTGAGATTGAATCATATTGGGATTTATATATTTTCCCTCTACGGGGACAATAGCTTAGACCTCCTCAATGGGGAAAACTGAACCATTACTCTCACAAAGCTTACCTACTAGAACGAAACTTAGAACCGGAATTGATCAGTATAGTGTTACACAATCAGGGAGACAAACAACAGCAACACTTGAGTTACCTTAGCCCCAGTCCACGTAAAACCTAAGAGAACAAATGGGTTGGGACGTGGAGATGCCAAAATTACTAGTCCTGTTTCGCTAGCATATCTAGCAGCAGAGCCAGTAGCCACGGCTATAGTCCCAGAGGCAAGAGAGAGTCTGAACTTGGCCCAATAAACAGGTAAATTCACTAGTTATAGGTTGGCCGACCACACCACGCGTGTATCTATCGTGGCTCTATCTATATCAGCAGGTGTTTAAAATAAATAGATGGGGTTTTAGGGTTGCTGCACGCATTAGGGTATAGGGTTTTGGGTTGCAGCATGCATTACTGTAGTCATGTTAAATCAACAAGTTACAGTATTGCTATCAAAACAAAACACTAGCAGACAAAATTCATTTCTTCACATCAATGCATAATTTGTTGAGTGTTTAAAGAAGAGAAAGGGGTTGGTGAAAGAAGGATTAATTGTAGTATTATTCCGAAATATAATGAAACTCAACAAAAGTCCTACATACATTGAGTTCATCTCTACTTCTTAATTAATTGACCTAGTTGCTTTCGATCTGAACTCACAACCCTTGTAAAAGAAAGCTTTAATCACAGTAAACTTTTAATGGAAGCATCTTACGTGATTTTTCCAAACGCAAAAGTTCTTCCTATGAATATATGACGAATCTACTGCGCAACTGCAGAATACGCATGTACAGCGGGTTATCAGATAAAGTTGTACTAGCAGGCGGGAAAATATCTGTTGTAAATTGCTGCCAGCTAGCTAGGTTCTCCACTTTCAGCTCAGAGAATAAATAGCTAGATGACAGATACAATCCAATCCACTTTGGTCGATTTTCTAGTCTTATTTCTTCATAGAGGTTGAGGAATTGATTTCTTCATAGAGACTAATAAATAAATTGATCTCCGAAGTCTTGAATTCAGGAAAGTAAAAAAGCAAAATTGGGATGAGCGATGAAACTAATTATAATGGAGAACATTGGTCTCGAGAAAGGGGAGTACCGTGACTCCATTGCATTGAATACAATGCAATAAAAGATGTAATGGAAGACTCTGGTCAAAATCTATGTATGGAATTGCATTTCCAGGATTTTCCCCACTCCATAATAAATTTACGAGATTGTAGAGCAGCAATGACTAACATACAATCAATAAAGACAGACGTAATTCTATAAATTGCATAACATTGTGTACAGGTCCCACCTAGATTTGAACTTGGGTTACTGGATTTTTAGCAGGTAGATGGAGAGAGAACATAGTGCCCAGACAATCGCTAATTTCTATGGGTAATTGCTATGGGTAATTGCTATGGGTTCTGCTTGCAATTAAATAATCCTAATTAATTAAATCAATATTATATTTAATTTGAATTTGAAATTAAAATTTTGCACAAATTATACCATTTGACAAGACTGGTCCTTCCGCCACATTAAATCAATATTATATTTAATTTGAATTTTAAATTTGAATTTTAAATTAAAATTATGCACAAATTTGACCGGACTGGTCCTTCCGCCCAATGCTAGAGCCACATGTAAATCTAATCAACAGTAACATCTGCTCTTCCATAATCTGTGGAGCTTCCATAATCCATCCACGCGCCCATCTGCATGCCCACACTCGTATGCTTCCCAGATGGCAGCAAAATCATTCTATGTGGCCCAGATGGAACAAAACCCTATTGACGGCCCGCATGCTGCCAAAATGGAGCAAATCCGGATGGAGTGTCATCTCCAGAACGAACCTGGAATGTTCGTTTTATTAACATATTGTTTATTATTTGTTTTTCCATTATTAAATAGGTTTCTAGGGAACGCTTAACTTTTCTCTTCCCCATTTTTTTTTCCAAGGCGCACAGAGCCCAGATTTCTTTCAGATCCATCGTTCTCACAAGATTTCTCTGTTAGGTTTTTTTTTTTTTTTACCGTTCGTCTGAGCAATTTGCAGGCGAACTTGGACACAGACGAGTCGATATCATGGAAATATTAGAAGCAGTTGGCAGTCAGCCAAAGTGGTGAAGTACATACATCGTATGACTACCTCACTCGTAAAGTTTTGTGCGTGATTCCGGATGGAGTGACCTCTACAGGGTGACTGCAACTCCTGAAACACGAGGGAGCAATTCATCTTATTTGCAGTTTATGGTATTTTGTGCTGTGTGTGGAGCTAGATGTTTGAAAATGTTTGTTTGATGTTATATATTATATGGGCACAATTTCAGGCAGCCAGTTTACAAGTTCTCATTGCATTCATGGTGTTAATGTGTCCAGATACTCACATCATGTTTTTCTGATTCGCTGAGAAGAAGAAGAGATTATTCCTTCCTTTGCTGAAGCGAGTCAAGTAACGCAGGGAAACATTTATACTCTGTCTACACATTTATTAAGGCAATACTATTCGGTTGCAGGTCTTCAATCGTCTGTAAGGGTTTCCAATTTGTCATTTTTTTTTTCTCTTCATAATATTGATCTTTTCTAGGTCACATGAATGCTTAAGATGTCAGGAATGTTTTCTGAAACATCCTTTTATTGTTCAATATATTCTGGTATGCGCTCATGCTAATGGCTTTGTAAGAGGTTTTCTTGTTTTATTGACAATTGAAATTCAAAACACAATTCATTACATTCTACGGGTCTCATTTTTCTCTAGTAAGCGCTTTCTACTGGTAAATTAGGGTCCATATTCGATCTCACTACTTGGATCTGCTCCTAGAACCGTGAATTTATCAGGTGCATTGGCGTTGAATGATAATGGTTGATGCACATTCCCACTATTCTCGTGAGGTACTCACATTGACCCTTTTGTCTTTCTCAGGTTACTGAGTGGAAAATTATGGTTACTCTTCATAGATTCCAACAGGGTGCCACTAATGTACTTTAGGGTAGCTCTCCGAGTTGTTTTTATTCAATAATATGCTAACTCTTTGAGCGTATCCTGTATGGAAACAAATATTTACCAGGGATTTCGATTGGCCCTTCGGAAGCTCTTTAAGTTTTATTATTATCGATTATTTATGTCTATGTTTATATGTATATGGATCTACATACCTTTTTTTTATGTATATGTATTTTCTATGTTGGCGATTTCCTTCTAAAGAAATGCATATTCAAGTTTCAATAAAAGATTTATTTGCATAGTAGTAAAAATATTGTGTCAGATACCTAGCGCTTATTATCCCGGATTTTATCTCCCTGCTTTAATGTGTCCGTAATGTGCCTTTTGGAGAGAAACAGACTCTTTGTATAAATAAATGTGTTTTTATTAATGTCTAATGACTGACTAAAACAGGCATTAAATCCGTGCACATAGTGCTCCGCGGCACTACAGGAAGGACTTGACCTGCGCGACTTTGTATGAAGAAAGCCTTGGTTTATATGGAGGACAATTCAAGGCGTCCAAGCAATGGCAGCAAACTAGGTCAACAACTTCCAATTTCATCTCTCTCTCTTTTTCTTTTTCTTTTTTTAGAGGGCCCCTTTAGGTTCCAGTTTTAGAACCTAGGGCTCTGATACCATTCTATAGTGATCTACCTAACCAATAGACCACTCCCTCCATCTCTCTGTGATGTTCTCTATCAAGACAATTTAAATCATATTACAGGTTTATATCTATGTCTGTACTATCAGTTTTGTAAACACATGAATGTACAATCATGAACTGTAAACATATTAACTTACAAATAGGAACTGTACAGGTTTGATAAACTTCATAATTTTTATATTTGTAAAGTAGACAATAATACCATACAGAAATTTAAAATATACTTATCTGGAATTGAAATACCTGGGACCAGTGGTCGTAGTAGATCCAAGAGTTTAAAATATACTTATTTGGAATTGAAATACCTGGGACCAATGGTCGTAGTAGATCCAAGAGTTTGCTGTAGACATTGTAGGCTCCTTCCTCTTCGAGCTTTCCATCCCAACCATCCAAGCCTTGATTAACAAACTATCAAACTGATGTGCCACCCTGCCGACCAGCTCTCATCATGTGCTGGCCCTAGGAAACCCATGGGTTTCCTAGCCCCCGAGCCCACAGACCAATAATACCGAGATCAGCTTCCTCTCCATTCTTTATCTTCTGAGTTATTTACAGATATTCTCATCCTTGAGTTGTCCCCCTCTTCAAGTTTATCCTCCATCATTTTTCCATAGATGCAGAGTCTAATCTCCCCCTGAAATCCCCAAAATCCCCCCCCCCTCCTTATACCTCCTTCCCCACCGCCTTCCTTCTTCCACCGCCTCCTTCTTCCACCGCCTCTTTCATAAATTAATTTATTTTATTCTATCTTGGGCAATGTAGTTCCATTTTTTTTGACATGTGTTATTTTTCTTGAATGGTAAGTGTTACACAACCTAACCAAATGTCCTAGAATTTTACCTATGTGGTTTGCTTAAGTTTTATACTGAGCGGTATGGTAATGCTAATCGTAGTTTTGTTAATTATTATTTATTAATAACTAAATAATAAATACTTAATAATTAACCTTAATAATATGAAATAATAACAATAATTAGAAGTAAAATAATAATTAATACTATTAACCAACAATTAATCAATTGTAGTCTCATGATTAATTGATTGGAATGATAGCATTGTTTATGTTTAATTTAATAAAAGTACTTAATAATAAACATTAATAAATGTTAATATGGGGCATTACAGTTTTTGATACCTTACTTTGTGCTTAAACATCCATAAAAATTTTAAAAATGTAAGGTTTGAGATGCTCTGATATCATGTAAGGTTTGTGGTTACACCAAAACATGCAAATGTTGATGAACATTTGAAACCCAACACAAGGCCATATCACTAGGTGTGGTTGATAGTCCACATTTTTACATTCCCATAGGTACTCAGATTATACCATGTTGTTGTACTGATACTCCAACAAAAAAACGGAGACATCATAGATCCATATTGATGCTTATTTTCTTAAACACCATGCAATTTAATCCTTAGCAATATTTTCTTAAATGTTTTATCCACAAAATAGGTGAAAATTCATCCTAAAATATTTACCCAATAATGAATGTTATTAATAAATACCCGTATTCTATATTGACCTATTTTTTATAAGTATGAAAACTTCTTGTTTAATTTTGATAGTGTTAGCATTTTTTCATCTCTGTCTTTGGAAAGTACATCTCACACTTCATCAAAGTGGAGAAATAAATACATCTCACTTCTATCTATTTGTATATTCATTAATCTAGTTGATACAAACATCTATACCTCATGTATTTTAGATCTAAATTTATTTCCTTTGCTTTATCATGTTAAAACGTACTACTTTACACTAGCAAGGATTCTCAAATGGGATTGTATTTTGTATGTTGCATACAGTAGCTAAAGAATTGACCAACTCTTCTAAACAAATCATCATGGAAACCCACCTAGCTTCTCCATTTTTGTTGGATGGCATTTTTCTAAACAATTCCTCTTCTCCACTTTTCTCCACTTTTGTTGGATGACATTCTTCATCGTGGCATGCTGTTGAATTCAGAAGTATTGAACTTGATTCTATAAGAATTGAACTTGATTCCATAATAAGATAGTATGAGTTGAGGTAACGTTTTTGGGAACCAAACACATCACAAAGAAAATTTATTGGTGACAACAGGTTAAGCTAACCTCTTTAACTATATGTAAGTAAATTTATTTCAACCTATATATTTTAAACACAAAGAAGTTTATGATACCTTATTTTGTGTTTAAACACTCATAAAAATAAAAATCTGAGACATCATAGATTCATCCAAAAGTTTGTGCTTAAACACCAATAAAAAAACTGAGACATCATAGATACCAATAAAAAAACTGAGACATCATAGATCCATATTGATGTTGAATTTTTTTAAACACCTTGATATTTGCTAGTTAGTAATCTTTTGTTAAATTTTTTATCCATAAAATGAGTGAAAATTCATCTTAACAAGATTTTCCTTTGAATGAAAATTATTAATAAATACCCATCTAAACCTTGATGTACGGAGTGACACTTCATCAAAGCTGAGCAATAAATACATGTGACCTCTATCTATTAGTATATTTATTAATCTAGTTGATGCAAACCTCTATACCTCATGTATTTTAGATCTAAAATTATTTCCTTCGCATAATACTATTATTATGTTAAAATATACAACTTTACACTAGCAAGGATTCTCAAATGCATTTGTCTTTATATTACTTTCCTTTTATGTTGTTTTATTTTGTATGTTACATACGGTAGATAAAGAATTGACTAGTTCTTTAGTACAAAACGTTAAAACATTAATGGTCGGCCATAAGTTGTTGGAAAAGTTGTCATTCCTTTTCTTTACTTTATCTTCTCAAGTATTGAGAAAATTTCAAGTCTTCTATGAATGTCCAAAACAATGAATGGATGTCGGTTGTCTGGTTGTAAGATGGAGGAATATTGAAGGAGAGACTACTAGAGGAAAACAAGTGAAGAATTAATAAGTTTCTTGTTTTAAAGGAAGACGGGAGTCAATTTCTCGTATCACTTAGGAGGTTGGATCATAATGTTTCTAATCATACCATTCTCAAATTCCCTAAGTAATATTGTCAATCCGTAACTCTAATCTATTCACCCATGGCTTTTGAATCTTATGGAAGGTCTTGCGAAATAAGAGGGCAAGACTATGTGATGATAATTCTTGGGGTTAACATTTTGCTAGCGTCCTGTTGTAGCCTAGAATGAAAATTTGGTCCTATTACATTGTTGCAAATAAGAATCTATAAATTTAGATGAAGTCGATAAGAATCTATAAATTTAGAGACGAGATATTAGCATTAACAATAAGTATATTTATGAAGTAGTTGTGTCTTTTCATTAGCTTTTATATTTATTTTTTTAAGCAAAGTAAATTTAAAACTTGTTATATTATTATGGATAGCAAGATATTATTTTAGTGGATGTGTAAGAAATCATTTGAGGAGGGTAATATTGTGTTATAAACCAAATTTTGTAGATAACATAAAACCATAAATGAAAATGTCTCCATTCCTTGAGAATGATAAATAGTCATCAAACAATGTCTTGAGAACACAAGATAGAATGCCTATACAAATGAATCTCCTTTATGATAAGTTGGAGGTAAAGTGACCATGATGCAACTTGCCATTTATTCTCTCCATGTTTGTGGAATGGAGGTCCATCTCCAAAACTCCTAGATTCATGGAGATTCTTTATCCTTGTTTATATTGTGGGTTTTTACATGAATTTTATTCTCCCTATTTTTATTGCAATTTTTCATCCTAGATGTGGTTGTAGTAGCTTAAAATTTGGGGATTTGAATTTAACAAGTTTCTGCATTCACTCACTCTCGATTGCACAATCTTTTATTTTTGTGGTATTTTAATATATATTTCAATATTACAATAAATTTCATTTCTGTATGTTGCATCCAATTTTTTCTTTAGCATGAAATTTCATTGTAGATGTTTGAATTCACTTTAAAGAAGAAAGGATCCATGAACATATTGACACTCCAAAAAATTCATAATGGGAGTTATTGATTTTTATAGATAGGTTTGTTTCCCACTTGTATTTATCGATTTGATGTGATGTAGTTAAGACATGAATGCCATTTGATCTCTATCACCTTTCATCCAGTGTGTGTGATGTGATGTGCTAGTAATAAATAAAGGATAGGACCTTAACATAACCGCACTCTTTTAAAAGGGTTTTCCCTCAAAGCTTGTAATTGAGGACGTTTCTTCATGAATTGCTCAATTTTTCCTTATAACTTTTTTTGGAGTCATATTATTGTACTTGATTATGTACACTATAATGGTTCTATTTTGAAGAGACAAAAAATTTAACTTTTTTTGTTAAAGAATCAACTTCCTTATTCTTCTAACTTTTGAAGTTTATTTTTCACGGGCATAGTTTTCCCCGAACCCCTTTTTATGAAATATACATGATAAAAATTATGAATATGAGAAGGAAAGTTTAACTCATAAGCCACCTTTTCAATCTTGTGAAGTATCTTGGTGGGCCAATAAATATTAGAGATAATTTACGATTCTTCTTTTGTTCGAGAGTAGATTGCTTATAAGGTTATAGTC
This sequence comes from Pseudotsuga menziesii, assembly GCA_001517045.1. Lineage (NCBI taxonomy): Eukaryota > Viridiplantae > Streptophyta > Pinopsida > Pinales > Pinaceae > Pseudotsuga > Pseudotsuga menziesii. The sequence goes on from LPNX010166562.1 coordinate 241,388, forward strand.
TCAAAAATACCCAATCACCCTCCTTAATATGTCTTTCACTTCGATTTTGATTTGCTTGTTGCTTCATTCTATTTTTGTCCATTTGAAGTTTTTCTATAAGATTTTGCAATTTATTTTATTCTTTTCCATATATGAGTCTATTTCCTATACTTAGGAACCGTCTTGCAAAAGGGATGTGATACTATGAACTTGATATCAATAAATAAATTCAATTAGAGACATATTAGATGTGTGATAGGTGGTATTATACCACCATTCTAATAGAGTAACTCGGTAGACCTATTGGTATTTCTTGTTTGAAAAATAGAAATGAAGATAACCCTCTAAACATTTGTTATCTATTTCGATTTGACCATCTGTTTCTAGATAATATGATTATATCATAACTAGTGTTGTTCCCCTTAACTTTCATAACTCTTTCCAGGAATTTCCTATGAATTTTGGATCTCTGTCAGTTATTATTACTTTAGGAGATCCATGAATTCTATGAATTTTATTTGTGAACAAATTTTCCACTTGTCTTGTAGTATATGTATTTTGAATTCCACAAAATATTCGTATTTTGTGAATCACTCCACGACCATAAAAATGACATCCTTACTTTTTATTTTTGTAAATTTTTAATGAAGTCTATTGATATCACTTCCCATATTTGACTAGGCATGTGTAAAGGTTGAAGTAACCATGGAGGATTGACTATCTCTCCTTTGTTCTTTTGGAAAACCTAACATCCTCTTACAAATGTTTGAATATATTTCTTTATTCCTCCCCCTAATTGTTTTTTATATTATTTGATATATTTTAAGGAATCTTAAATGCCCCACCACCATATAGTTACACAAATCCATTAATATTCTTTGTTTCAACTTTGATTGAGAACATAAAAATATTATACCCTTGTAACAAAGAACATCTCTCTTCCACTCCCACTATTCCATAGATATCTTTATTTCTTTTACATATTGTATTTTCTATCCAATATTATTTTATTCCTTCCATTCATGAAAAGGTTCTACCAAACATATGAGAATGGAATATGTAGTGGAATATGAACTCGAGGCTTATATTTTGGGAAGTGCATCTATTACCACAACGCCCTTCGCTTATTTGTAGATGATTTCAAACTCAAACCCTTTCATTTTTTCTATAGATTTTTGTTTATATTATTGTTAAAATATTTTCTCCAAAGACTACTTTACAATTTATAGGTCCATTTTGACTTTAAAATGCCTCCCGATAACATATTTTCTTCATTTTTTATTACATGTAAAATTATTGTCATTTATTTTTCGTATGTAGATTTAATGAAGTGTGTTCCCTTGAATTGTTTACTTTCAAAAGATAAAGGTATTCCTTCATACAACAATAGTTCCAAATCTTCATCCCAAAACATCACATTCAACTATAAATATTTTACCAGAATTAGGCTTGGCTAATAATAGTTTAGAAATTTTTGTTGCCTAGATCCACTCATGAATGTGAGAAAAATATTAACTCATTGAGAGCGGTCTTGATGGAAAACCAATGAGTTGGGTGAAACTATCATGACAACACTCAACTCCTTTGTTGAGGCCATCTCATAAATAAAATCCAAGGGAGGTAGACCCTCAGAAATATAAGGAAGGTCGCATTGAGAAAAGAGACCTAGGAGTTAATAAAAGAAAGTAGGAAATTAATCTAGAAGTATATTTAACTAAGAAATCAACGTTTGCAGTCACTAAAATGAGTAAATCAAAGCTTCAATATATATATATATATATATATATATATATATATATATTAGAGATAAGTGCTTTAGCCATTGGGGAAAAAAGGATACAATAGCNGGGAAAAAAGGATACAATAGCAAAACTAGAAATACTTGCAGGCTACCCTATGGATTAATTTACTCGTAGAAAAGAAATTTATTTAATTGATAGAAATTGAAATCAAAGTCAAATTTTGAACTCCTTGGAGCTAGAATTGACTTTAGTTGTTAAATGGTGGATCGTCGATTTGTGAACCTGCTTGATGCAGGGATTGGTTGTTATTTACTTGTATATTATTAAGGGTAGATGAGAGTTTCTAATATGCACAAGGTACATAGACATACGTTAAGATGAAAAGTGTGGTATCACATGAATATGGGACTAAATCAAAGTCACATGGAATGTCCAACAAAGTACGCAAAATGAGGGTGTATCTTGACGGACGCCAATGGTCACTACCTAGTATGGTCCATTAATTATAGAATTTTCCAATGAAGTGACGATTATATGAATCTTTATTGATGTTAGAATGCATATCTAGGGAGGATTAGTTTTAATTTTAGTTAATGTGAAGTGTTTAGAATTAACCTTTAGATGGAATTAACTGGATAATTACAACACATTCATGAATAAATGATCATAATGGACTAGCATGCAATATTGTTAAATTACAAAACAAAGAAGACTAAAAAATCTAAGGTTAATTTTAGAGAAGCAAAGAAAGTGTGGTCTACTGTAAATTAGGAATTAGTATAGAGTTAGCATGAGAAGTTAGATGCAAAAAATCACACATGCAAAAACAGAGGCACTGGGGTAGGGGGTGTGACACCACCACCCCACTGGATTGGTTAAAAACTCGAATAAGATATTTTAAGAAGTGATTACTATTTTTCTTATGTCCACGGTCAAACTTACAAGTTTATGGAATAAGAAGAGTGAAAAATTCAAACAACACTATCTTTTTACCAAGTTAAGCCAATCAAACCAAGGGGGGGATTGAGGTCGTTTTTTGGGATGCATGTTCACTATCCTAAATATGAAACTAAAATTTAGAAAAAAGAAACAAACATAATCTGGAATAGATCCATTTGACCTCTCCCAAATGGATTCTTAACCTGCCACAAAGAGTTATTCTAAAAAAAATTGAAAGAGGAAGTTAGAATCTACAAATCTAAATGGATTTAAGTCTTCATATCATGATATTTTATATTTTTTCTAGAGTCGTAAGTGGGAGAAAATTATAGAAAAAACAATTAGAATCATTTCTACACTAATTTACATCAACATGCAACCACATTCATGGACATACAAGTAGTCAAATTGGTTTTTATTTCAATATTTATGCATAGATGTGCATTAATAGTTACATGCATGTATCTTTTGGTAACATGCACTAACATGAAAATGATTTTTTACTAAAACTACTAAATATATTAAAATTTTATGATATATTTAAGTGCATGCAACTATAAGATCTAAAAACGGAATATGAATTTGCAGTAAAGAGATCAACTAGAAGATATCATGTAATTATATGTAATTGGAAAAATGGAGATTTTTACTTGAGGATGGTAGAATGAAGAGGATGAATGTCCTTTAGTTAGGTAATGAAGTTTCAAAATGATGCACCGAGGACTACTAGTATGATTTATCCACCAAATTTGGGAGGATCTCTCAAGGATAATCACTCACTTCTTGATGCATGAAGACTAGAAAAAAAAATCAAAATGGGAGATTGGATCTACCTTCCTACTCCTTTAGGTGTAATCCTACAAGAAAAGGTTATATAAAGTACCAATTAAAACCAAAACAATGATTAAAACTAAATTCTATCGTGTGGTATATAGAAAACCACAATAGAAAACTATCTAAATATATTAACCATGTTTTGCTTCCAAATTAGCACCAAGTGTTGCATACCTTTTAACGCCTAGTTTTACATTCCTGTTTATGTCCACATTAGCACCATATTTGGAAACCACTTTAGTGCCCCATTTAGGGCCCATTTTTATTTCCACAAGATCAACTCATTTTGATTTCCATTTAACTCCTTGGGTTGCTTCTTATTTTGCCTCCTCATGAATCATGCATTTAGCTTCCCATTTAGCATCTAGTTTTGCTTTTTTGTTGGCCACTTGTTAAGATTATAGCTTGGATTCTACTTTTGCATCCAAAATAACACAAAAATTGACTTCCAGATTAGCTTTACGTTTTGTGTCCAATATTGCTTCTAGATTTGTGACAAGCCTTTAAACTTCCATTTTATCTCCTAGTTTTGATTCATATTTTGCTTCCTTATTAGCACCACATTATGCTTTCTATTTAGCACCTACAATTGGATCCAATTTTCTGGTAATATATTTATGATATCATATTATTATAATTATTTCATTAATTTCAATTTTTCTCATATTCCATTTACTTCACAGTTTAAAAATAACAAAATGAAACATTCACATTAATTGTAGATATGTGTATTGAAATAATTGCATGGAATTTATGAATAAATTTAATACAAATGGAGAAGATTCATTAAAAGTAGTAATCTCATCACATATATTAATTTTTCATCAAAATATAATCAACAACTCCCAAAAATACAAATTTATAATATAATAGTGATAACATCGTCATTTTATTTCATCATAAGAAGTGAAAGTATAATACATAGTCACATCAATAACCTCTCATATAGATCATTGTAGTAAGGTTAAAAGAACAAGTGAAGAATATATATAGTGAAAATACCAATATGATAAGAAAGAATATTTTTATGTCCATATCTAGAAAAGTCAAAATGATAAAAGGTAATCAAAGTTTATATGTCGACATGAATGCATTATACAAATCGATATGACCCATAATATAATATGAAATTGGATCATCATAAAAATAATAATACATGTCTAGTAGCATGGAGAAAGTAATAAACATTCACAATCTCAACATTAGCATCGATGAATACAACCACCTACATCATAATCATGATCATGATCATTATCCTCATCATCATCACCTAACCCAACATTGTCTCCATCGTCATCTTCATATGATCCATCATCATTATCATCATTGGCTTTCTCTTGTACAATGTTAGCATAATATCGATCATCATCCAAGCAATTATCTTCACTAGTTTTAATGAAACAACAAAAAAATCAAAATAAATAATTAGTATTAATTTCATGACCTAATGCATTATTTTTCTATATTGAAAATAGTGTTATAATTAATGCATTCTCGTGAGTTTTCCAACAATGAATACAGACATAATATAATCAAATATAGTAATTTTAAACATAGCAAGTGTATCCACAAGCAAGCAGGCACTCACACATACACAAACATGTACACCATCGATTTTCACAACATAATAGAACAAGACATAAAGGTAAATAAAAATAGGGATCCTTGTTATTATATATAAACTTAAGAAAAACATGACATCACATAACTATTCGCTTTGAACAATGTTTTTTCCCAAAGTTGTAATGTCATTAAATCTCTCTCTCTCTCTCTCTCTATATATATATATATAACACATAATTCAATCTAAATATTTAAGAGAATATTATCCATGTTTTTCATCTCTCAATCAAGTTCATTAAGTGTTAACTTTGTAACCTCAAATCAAATTTAATATAACATGCTTTACAATATCCCCTCATAAAAATGACTAAATGAATATTATCGTAGATATAGTTTTTAACATCTTAATCATATCATTCGTATAAAATTCATAAAGCTTACAAAGTTTCGTTGGAATCATGGCATCTAAGTACCACTAGGGACACCCCTCTATAGTGACTACATGGACCAAACATTTTCTAATTTGATGATATTTGCAACTAGGGTATTCCCATCAACATTCAATTCAATTTTTCCTTAGAGGGTAAATTTTTTGAAAACTTTGTTGAATGAGGGTTTGGTCATCATGGTCATATTGTCCTTACCCAAACACACCCACAAGAGGATATAGAACTAAATTCCATTGCTGGGATTGGATTTTATACCCTTGGTTCAAATTCCCCAAGTGTCTCTGGGTGGACTTGGGAAGCAAGTTTAAATTCACCATAAACTGTAAAGTAAGACTCGAACGAATTTTTTTTTTGTTATGCTGGAATTGTGACATCTGAGTACTCCTAGGAGCACCCCTCTCCATATGGACATCACGTTGTCTATTTTGACTTTTTATTTTCAACTAAGGTTTGCGCAACAACATGCAATTCAATTTTGGAATTAGAGGGTGATTTTTTAATAGTTTTCCAAGAAAGGGTGTGGGCATCATTTTAATTCCCTTGGTGTGTTAAGCCCCTTGGCATATGTATTGATTATCATTTTTATTTCTATGTGGCACTAGGTGCCTAGGATATGGACTATGGAAATTATTATTATTATTATTATTATTAATATTATTATTATTATTATTATTATTATTAATTAAGTAACTATATCAACATGGAAAACTAATGTGGCTGGGGGGTCATGGATCCCACATGTAAGGGGATTGGGATCGAGGAGTTTTTTCTCTCCCTAATATTACTCTTCGGTCCCTATTTTTGGTTATTTTGGTTCACTAAGTCACTATTACTATCACTTTGGGCCTTACTGACTAATTAACCCTCCCTAATTTGGTTTGATGAGTTTCTAACTCCTCCCTTACACAAAGGCACCCTCATTGGATAGTTTTATCTAGTGCATGTGAAAAGTCTAACTCCTTTTTCATGATGACACATTTCACTATTTGGGGAGAGGAATCTAATGCATGTGTAACTTCCCTCATGTTTTGTAACCCCCTCTCACTAATTTGAGTTTGCTTCTTTTGGTTACATTTAACCTTTGATGTGTTGGGTAACTTACATAATGAGTTGGAGTTAAACTCTTGGAGTGGATTCAAATTTACCTATATGAATTCGAGTGGGATATTTTTTGGGATATCTCTTGGATAAATGGTCTCATGGAGAAGAAGAATTGTATGGATAAATATTGAAGGCTTTGGTGGGGGTGATATTTGAAAGGCCATAGTGAGCGTAGATAATCACAACTCACTAGGTAATGAAGATTGAAGGCCTTGTAATGAGGTATGAAGAATGATCAATGCTAGCGTCTTTTCTAGATAGATTTAAAAGATTAAAGACATTGCATGAATATATGAAGACTTGATCTATTCCATAGTGTTTCTTGTAGAGGGTTGATGTTTGATCTATGCTGGAGTGTTGATTGGATATATCTTATTTTGTTTTCTCAATGTATATGATTGAGTTTCCTATGATTGAAATACTATCCCAGAGTGTTTCTTGGATAGTTTGTGATTTATCAGTATAGTATTAGTTTCGTGTGATGGAAATGCTATACCAAAGTGTTTCATGGATAGTTTAAATTACTTTTCCTTTCTCAAAGAAATATGTTTTTTTGGAGATGGAAATAATTGGAGATTTCCTTGGAAGGAGCCTCAGAAGAAGAATCCACATGGTTCAAGTAAGCCATCTTTGATCATTTTTGGATCAGGAGACATATTACATTGCATGTAGAGTGATGTTTCCAGTAAGAAACACCTTTTATTTCACCGAAAATGGTTTCAATATGACTAAGATATGGTTATTTTTGTGTGGCAGGGTTCTTGAGAAGGGCACATCCACACCTTTTGGTTCATATGTTTCTGAGAATTTATGGGTCATGAAACCTATGCCATCGTGTCCAGAGAATTTATGGGTCATGAGACCCATACCTATCCAGTTGAATATAGTTTCCCCTAAATCACATGAGCATTTTACTATGTGTTTATTTTCGAAAATTTACAGTTATATGTGTGCTCATGGATCTGATTTTTACCTCTATTGTATGAATGTTGGTAGCATTCAGTATATCTGATGATATATGGCTGTATATAAACTATTTCATATCTGATAATTCTTATGTTGATATGGCTATGGTTGGTAGTCAGTGATGAGTAATTTATTATATGTTGTTTACTGTATTTTTTATTAATATGTGCTCATGGATCTGAATGGCTTATGGACTATATGGATGTAGGTGGCAGCCATGAGATTTGATGATTTTTGGATTTAGATGGAATCCTTGATATATGGATGTTTTTATGTTTTTATGGTTGTAGATGCGAACCAATATATCCTATTCATTTGTTGTAGATTCGTTTTTTATTGGATAGCCAATAGATCTAAATTTTATTGGGGATTATATATAGTCGATAGATATGATTTTTATATCTAGTAACACTGAATTTTATTATTCTTATATTTCTTTAGGTCGCATCCATGATCTATGATATGTGCTATCATCTCTATGCCTATAGATAGCATCCTTTTATGTGATTTTATTAAATTTTGTAAATCTAGTTCTACTAGCGTCGTAGATTTGAATTTGATATTGGTCATAGATATGATGTTTATGTCATTACATGGATGTGGGTAGTATCATGTAGGTGTTACATGCAATGTCAAAATTCATGTTATATTATATTCTTATATCTTGATGCATTCATGCTTTCATTCCTAGTATCGCATGTGCCTTGGGAAAATTGATTTGCATTGGAGGTATCACATTTACTTTAATGGTTGAATGCTTGTTCTATTTGGCTTGATGGATTGATGGCCTAGCCTTAGGAACCTTTTCCCACTATGCTTTGAATTGATTCAACTTTCCCCTGGTCATTTGGTTCCTTTGGACTTAGTTTTGGGGTTGCATACGTTACAATCATGGTGATATCGACCTCTCTTAAACACACCTATAGGATGTTTGGACACTCAATTTCATTCCTTGGTTTTGTTTTTATGTTCTTGGTCCAAATTCCTCAGGTCTCCTTAAATGGATTTGGGAAGTAATCAAAACTCTCCATAACTCAATATAAGATGCATGAATCTAAAATTTCCAAATTCTTTGGAATTGTGACATCATATTACCACTAAGGACACCCCTTCCAATGACCTCATGGACTGAACATAGTATAATTTGTCGATTTTTTTTAACTAGGGTTTTTCTTAGTAACATTTAATTCATTTTCCTCATTAGAGGGTGAATTTTTGAAACATTTTCGAGTGAGGACATGGGAATCATGGTCATGTTGGCCTTTCCAAACACTATTGCAAAAGGTAATGACACTAAATTATGTTTCTTGGTTTGTTTTTTATTGCACTAGTTTAAATTTTCCATGTGACACAAAATGACTTTTGGTAGTGACTTGAAACTCCCCATAATTTAATAATCGAGCTTCATATGTTCAAACCATGATTTTTGTTGGAATTGTGGAATTGTGACATCAGAATAGCACTAGGGACACCCTTATTGGGTGATTTCATGGACCAAATGTTGTCTATTTTGATGATTTTCACAACTAGGGGTTTCCTCAGTAACATGTAACGCAATTTTTGCATTGGAGGTAAAGTTTTTCAAAAATCTCTCACGTGATGATTTTTGCAACTAGGGTTTGCTGAGTAACATGCAATGCAATTTCCTTGTTAGAGGGTGAATATTTGAAAACTTTTCTAAGTGAGGATGTGGACATCAAGACCATCTTGAACTTTCCCAAAAACTTGTAGAAGGTAACAAAACTTAATTCTATTGCTCAATTTGGTTTTTATGCCCTTAGTTTAAATATGCCAAGTGTCCTTGAATGGACATTGGTCGAGAGTTGAAACCCTCCATAAATAGATAACCTAGGCTCGGATGAAAAAAATTCTATTTTTCTTGGAATTGTGACATCGAAGTATATATAGGGACACTTCTATACAATGAATTCATGGACTAAACGTTGTCTATTTTGACGTTTTTTACAACTAGGGTTTGCTCAGCAACATGCAATGCAATTTTTCATTAGAGGGAAAGTTTTTGAAAAATGTTTCGACTGAGGGCATGAGCATCATGTTAATATTGTCCTTTCCCAAATAAACCTATAGGAGGTTACTGTACTCAATTCCATTGCTCAGTTTGTTTTTGTGCCCCCTATTAGAATTTTTTAAGTGTCCTTGAATGGATTATGGTTGCGAGTTGAAACACCATAAATTGACAAGTGATGCTTGCATGGAAAAATTTTCATCTTTGTTGGCATTGTGACATCATAATATATCTAGGGACACCCATATCTAGTCATTGCTGAGCAACATGTAATTTGATTTTTTCATTAGAGGGAAATTTTTTGAAAAAATTTCCAAATGAGGGGAATAAAAGTGTGGTCATATTGGCCTTTCCCAAAAAATTTGTTATGATGTTATGAAACTCAATTTGATTGCTCAGTTTGGTTTTTATGCCCCTGGTTTAAATTTCCCACGTGTCCATGAATGGATTTTGGTAGCGAGTTGAAACTTACCATAACTCAATAACAAAGGCTACAATGGACAAATCATTAGTTCCATTAAAATTGCGACATCATAGTACCACTAGAAAACCCCTCTCTAGTGAATTCATGGATAAAGCATTGTCTATTTTGATGATTTTTGCAACTAGGGTTTTTCTCAATAACATCTAATGCAATTTTTTCATTGGAGGGTAAAATTTTGAAAAATGTATCAAGTATTTCCCTTCCTCTCCCATTGACCCAAGTTCAGATCCATAGTCAGAAACAAAAGGCCAATATATCATCCCGACAAAGGAGGACACTATCGAATGCAGCTGTGATGCATATGCAGTCTCACCTAAGATATCTTATTAGTAATTATGAGAACCAAGTTTATGGTATTATGTAGGGATCTCTACATGTGCATTACTTTATCAAATTACTCAACTGAAGTCAGGAAGTATACTTCTTATTCATTTTCTATCCATTTAATATAATAGTCTAATTGCGAGTCTACCCATATTGAAGTATTCAACATAACATCCTTATCACATATTCATTCAATAAGTGATGTGACACATACATATATGGGATTCTTCATAAACATATGCAGCGTGATGTATTCATATCTACTTATTCACAACATACACACATTCAACATAGACACATTAATCAATGACGCATAGAGACAACAATTAATGTGGAAACCCATCTGGGAAAAACCACAAAGGAGCTCTTCATCTAGCATGAGAAATATGTTAGCACATTTTGTTTGTGTGCTTAGCTTGTAGAATATTCTCTAGGTATTCTTTACAAATCATACAAAATTCTCTCCTCTCATGCTCTCAGGGTTTGGGACTATGTCTTTCTTCTCTCCTTTACTCTTCTCTTGATCTGCACATGACCTTCACTAACTAACCACCAACCAAACTCAACCCTGCACACAGCATGGGTTTTCCCTTTTATAAGCTTCTACCTATCTTAATCAACCAACTCTTTTCGGTTATCCCATAGAATTATATTTATATTTTCATACATTCAACTACAACTAAAAATAGGAACTATCAGCCCAAAAATACAATTACACTTTATTACCAAAAGTGTGATTTATTCTAACTAACTCCTTACCCAAAATCAACCAACTATCATTTTCAATAGTTCTGCTCTTCTTCCTTCATGGTTCCTTTCATCGTTGGTCTTTCTATCACAGCTTCTCTTCCTTCATAGACTCTTCTTCCATTGCAACTCTTCTTGTGACTGAAATATTTATCTTTCTAAATAGAATTATGGGCAAATTCTACTTAAATTTTCTTAGGGACAACAAGCCCCCAACACTCACATGTGGCTCGTCACGAGCCACATTAGTCTGAAACCTCCATTGTGAAAACCTTATTTTGAAAATACTAAAATATTTTCAATATCCATGTAGTATCCTCCCATACTTCTACTTTTGACTTCTTCAAAATTTCCACAAGTTTAGAACCAGTGTCTTCTAAAAGTTGTAAGTCATGTTGACTGTATTACGTGTCACACTTTTTTGTGTACAGGTTGAATAATCCTTGTAACTTTCTATACCTATTCTTGTAGTTTTACGACCCTGTCAGTTCTCTTTTGTTGTTTCCCCTACATTGTTGTGGTTTTCTACTATAGCCTCTTCATGTCGACAACGTTATCCATTTTCTATGCTAATGACAACTTCTTCATTTCACTCTTCAACTGGTTCACCTATCTCTCAGCAGTGCACAACTATTCTAAGATTTTCTCCAACTCGTTGTTGTTTATTAAAGCTTTCCACATCTAAGAAACTTAGTCGAAATCCTTCGCACAAAGTTCCTTCACCTCTTCTATTCTCTTCACAGATTTAGTTGATGCTTTTCTTCTCTCTTCCAATACTTCTAGAGGTGTACTGCGTGTCACTTGTGTTTCCAACTCAACGAACTTTGTGCAGAAGTTTTCTACAATCTCACCAAGTTGAAACAATTTGGATTCTGCATACATCTCATGTGTAATGCCTTCATCAGTGAAATTATTGCAAGCAAGTGTTATGACTATGTCAAGCCTATTCCTGTTCCCCTCCAAAGTCTTAGCTTTCTACTATGTTTCTTTGACTGTTTTATTAGTCTTATGAACAGTCTTATTTGATTCTCTAACTTGAGTGACCAATGTGCCATCTCTCACCTTCATTTCTATGATTGCAGTTCTTCATCAACGGAACAATATTTTCAGTGCACATAGTGATAGATTCCGTTAGAGGGGTGCAGAATGTAACTAGTACTCTAGGATGATAGGATTACTTTTAGAGGACATGAGAACTAGATACATACATACATACATACATACATACATACATACATACATATATATATATATATATATATATATATTAAAAATGTTATGGCATGTATGCTACATGAATTTTATCATCATTCATTGTCATGCACTTCTCCACCAAAAAACTTGGCTCCAACTTATCTTTCATTATTTTAAATCCTTCGTAATTTATCCCATCAACATCATCCAAGCCCTTTGCTGTCCAATTTTTCTTTCAATGAAAACAAAATTTCATCAACATCACCTAATATATCTTGACATTATTTTAACGTTGAGAATGAATTCGCGAGATCTTACCATTATTTGTTTTTATCTGAACTCCAGTCGAAACAGTCGATTTTACCACTAGATACTTTTCATTTTTCCAACTTTGATCTTATGCACATCAGCTAAATGGGGCCTGGATGCATGCTCACGGAGCCTGGTTCTTCAACTTCTGTTGGTGGTGTTGTTTCTTTCTTTCGGCTACTAGAACATTTCTTGTTCGACGTGTTAGGTGGGTATGGTCCTAACCTCATTTCCGGGATGAATGGTATATGTTCAACTTCATCTGTATCCATAGTCGTTGGTGGTATAAATGTGGTAGAGTCTTCCATGATTGTTGTAGGTGACGGTGTCTCAACACTTGAATCTGCAATGGTGCTTTTACTGGATATAGAGATGACCATACTTTATGTCATTCCTTATCAATATTTTGGTGATAACCTATGGGAAAACATTCTTCCCCTAATTGTACAAGTTGCAATAATATTTCTTCGACAACACGGAAATCAGTCATTTCATTAATTACAACAAGTATTAGACTAAGTACAATGTATTCCATCGACATAACAACCTCTTTCCCATATACTAATAGGAATGGAGTTTGGCATGTCAACTTCTGAAAGGTTGTGCGATATTCCCACAGTACCACAAAAATTTTATGGTCCCAATCATCTCTTTGAACGTTGCAAATCATTGTTAATGCATTCTTGAGAATCTTGTTGAATGCCTCGACAACAACACTTGCTTGTGGGTGATTTCATGTAGTCTTCTGTGTTGGGTTTGGAATTATTCAATCAATTCTTTGATTATCTGATTGACAAAGTGTGTTCCCTAATCACTTGTCAAATTATTTGGGCATTTGAACCTAGTCACTACACTGTCGAACAAAAATTCAGCAGTAGTTGCAACGGTCCAATCCTTTTCTAGTGTCGTTTCATCCCATCTAGACAATTTATATGTCACAGCAATAATGTATCTTGCACTCATTCGCTTCCCTGGTGGATTAACAGGTCTGAAAAAATGAAACTCCTATTTTTCAAATGCCTGTAATTTTATCTGAGGTAGTAGTGGCATTTCATCTTGTCGCAACAAATTTTTGATTCTTTGAAAGATATCACACTTACAAAAATATTCTCTATCATCCACATGCAAACACTACAAAAAATTTGAATTTTAGGGGCGGATGTATTCTGCCTCCAAAAGTCACTTTTAGGGGTGGTTTTGGCTTTGGAGACGGTCTTTACAAAACTGACCCTAATAGCACCGATGTTAAAACTTTTGACTTTTAGGGGAAGTTCTGGAAGAGATCAAAACCACCCCTAAAAGCGACTTTTTGGGGCAGTTCTAAACCCCCCAAATATGACTTTTGGGGGCGGTTCTAAACCCCCCCAAAAAAGTGGCTTCTAAGGGCTATTCTAAACCCCCCCATAGACACCTATCGGGGAAGTTCCACCCCCCTCCCCCTAAAAAGGTCCTTTTTATAAAAATTTGAGGGTGGTTACAAACTACCCTCGTAGGTACCTATAAAGGAGATTTCAAACCCCCCTCATAGGTACCTATGTGGGAGGTTAAAAATCCCCCATAAAAGTATTTATTACAAAACTTTGGGAGTGGTTATAAACCCTCCTCGTAAGTACCTATGTTGAGGTTCGAAACCCCCCTAAAACTCTTTACAAACCTTTTAGGTTGGTTATAAAACCCCCTCATTGTTATATATGGAATTATTTCAAAATCCCACTTAAAATTCTTTATTACAAAACTTTGGGGGTGGTTATAATCCCCCATCGTAGGTACCTATAGAGGTAGTTCAAAACCTCCCCCAAAACTCTTTACAACCCTTTGGGGGTGGTTTTAAACCCCCCTCGTAGGTACCTATGGAGGTTGTTTGAAACCCCCCTAAAACTCTTTACAAACCTTTGGGGGTGGATATAAATACCCCTCATAGGTACCTATGGAGGTGGTTTGAAACCCCCCCTAAAACTCTTTACAAACCTTTGGAGGCAGTTATGAACCCCCCTCAGATAAACTTAGAAGGGGGGGGGGGGTTGAACCCCCCTCCTTGTAACATACAAGGGATGTTTTGAACCCCCCTTGAAGTGACATATAAAGTCAGTTTAGAACCCCTTTCATGGCCATAATAAAATATATTTTATTTAAAATATCAATATTGCAATATCATTAGGGAACGAAGGAATCAAAACTTCAACCTCTTGCTTATAAAGCAGGTGCTCTTCGATTGATATAGAACCCTTTAAGAATTGGTGAAAGGGGGAATATTAACACCAAGATTGAATCATTTATAATTATAAGAAAATACTATGAATCAAAACATTGTTTCTCACTTGAGAGGCCTAAGGAAGTAGTGTGAATGAAGGAACAAAGTACCAAGTGAGGATGTCTCTTGTGACTTGTATCTAGGTAAACAAAGGATAGACCCTTTGTTTAAAGGATGAAATCCTCAAAATACACTATAGACATAGGAGATGAGCTTCATATACAAGCCAAACAATGCAATGGAAAATGATTCACATGCAATGGATCCCAGTTCTAGAGCATATAATAGTCTATCCCCATGAAAGAAGAAGTACCGAAGTCTAAAATTTTGAAACAATATAAGCTGAATTCTTATTATACTTTCATTGAATAGTCTTCCCTTGTGAAAGTAAAAGTGAAATAATACCAAATTTCATGTCGGACATGCACTTGTAAATTATCTTATTTTAAGAATTTGTTGCATAAATAATATTCAGCAGAGAGACAAGAGAAAAGATTTGCTACACTGTTTTTTCATAAAATGTGATTAGATCAAGATATCTATATAAATGGAATGTTGACAATAGAATCCTCATCGATGTCATATTGAATCTTCTTGGGGGCCTAGGGAGGGTTATATTTGTCTGGTGCCTGGATATGAAGAGGTAACCTAGTGTATGTTGTTAAATTGGACTTGAATGATGGCGAGTGCAACAACCAATGTTCAATCCGGGTGAGACAATTTTTCCAGGCCCGAGGATTTATGAAAATTGGAAAGAAAGTATTTGAGCTTCATCGCTTCTTGGACCAAGCGGTACCCCATCGTCATGGTATCATACAAAAATTGATGAGTTTGTTTATCCGCCTTTCCATGAACTCTTAGACCTATGAGATAATTGTTGTCTCGCAATGACAAAATTGACGTTCCCAATCCTTCCACCATAAGAATCAAGAGAAAAGGGAATAAGGGATCTCCCTATATTATCTCCCTCGATGGCTTGATAAGACCCGATGACACTCCATTTACCAGAATGGAGAATAACGATGAGGAAACTAAGTTCATTATCCACTCAACCCACTCAACTTGGAAAACAAAATTTGTTAGCATACTTCTGATAAATTTCCAATTAATTTTGTCATAGGATTTAGCTGTATCCAATTTCACCATCATTCTCGAGATTTTATTCATTTTAATAGAATGAAGCATTTCATGGACCAAGATGATACCACCTGTTATTAGTCGACCATCTACAAACCCTAACTTTTCTAAGGAGATCATGTAGGGAAGGAGGGGTTTGAGTCTATTCGCAATCACCTTAATTATGATTTTGTAGATTACATTGCACATGCTTATTTAAATAAATTTGTCTAGAAAATAACCCCCTTCACAATTTGGTATGAGAGTCAAAAAGGTAGCATTGAACCCTGGAAAAATATTCCTTGAAACCTTAGAATCTTCTACTATCTTCCAAACTTCTAGCTTTATGAGGTCCTATAAATGATTAAAAAAGTTTATCTTGAATCCATATGGGCCCAGGTTTTTTCCCTCTTCCATCTAGAAACAACTTCCTCTACCTCAACGAGGGAGATAGGATTCATTAGTAGTTCATTTTGTTCTTGGGAAACAAGAGAAGGGATGTGCCTTGTGATTTGATCAATGTCCCCCTTCTGTCATGTCTTAGTTCAAACATTATGTCCCTGAAATGATAACTCAGGGTTGTTTCTATTTCTTCCCTGGTTTCGATCCTTTCCCCCCTGGAATTATTAATTGAGAATATTTTGTTATCCAATATGTTCTGGATAACTGAACGTTGGAATAATTTTGTATAACCAAATGATCTTCCAACTACTACCATCATATTCCGAAGTTAGTGAGTAGTATCATCATTGGAAAACACCAACTTCTAAAGCTTGTGAGTAGTATCATCATCAGAAAACACCAACTTGGAGTAGTGTCATCATCGGCATCCAAATGACATTGATTCCAAATCTTGTGAGCCCGCTTTGATCAAACACCAACTTGATTCTGTTTGCAGTAGTATCATCATCGGCATTGAAAGGACAGTGATGGGGATATTTGGTTGTCTTTCCTTAAAGTCTCTTGCTCCAGAGGTAAATTTTCCTCCACATTTCTCTTTACACCCAATTCCTTTTCCAATTCATGTTCATTGCATGCTATCAGTCAATGCTGCAGTAACTCATTTGCAGTTTTATATGATTTTTGTTGTTTTTGTTGGTCATGAAGTTCAATGTTCATGTTTATGGGTTTGTAAAGCAGAGATTATAATTTACTATAGGTGGGGTATTATTTTTATTCATTTGATTATAGGAGGGTAGAGAATCCTATAGATTTCCCCAGGAGTTCAATCTGTTCGTTCATGGAATCCGACTTATTGCATATTTCAAGCCAGTGAAACAAACTTAGGAGCCCTCAGACAAATACAACCCTATTAAATTTCCAAAGCCTCAGCTCCCCATTCATCATGTAAGTATTTGCATATTCATAATCTCCATTTCTTAGCCTCTAAATTTGTTTATGTATGTTCCTTATTTTCTACCAGTGAGTGGGGTCATATGACCTTTGTTTTGAATGCTATATATATGGATTTTGCATATAATATAGAAGCTTTAAAAATGTATTTTTATTAATGCAATAAACTAATAATTAAACTGTTGGGAGGCAGTGGTTGATAACTCTTCGTAAAACAGAGGTTTCAAAATGTAACTAGGAGTTTTGTTCTATCCATGGTCTCATCATTTTATGATGTTTTTGTTTATATGACTTGCATATGACTTGTAGTTTATATCTCTATGTGAACGGTTGTTTCTATTTTGTATGTGTTAACTATTTTGTGACTATCTGGATGATTTTTTGAGTGAGTATCTTTGCTAGACTGATCGATTTATTGATGTATTTTTTTATTCTCAACAAATAATATAAGTACAGGTTTTTTTTCTTCCAAAAAACCTAATTAATCAGATCTAAATATGCTGTAAACTCACCAATATAGAACTAAATAAGAAAAAGTTAAACTTTTGAAGGCAAGCAAAGAAAATATTGAAAACAATTAGAATGGGAAGGTCAAAACAATATTTCTAAATCCATTGTAAATTCACCAATATAAAGCTAAATAGAAAAAAGTTAAACCTTTGAAGGGCAAGGAAAAAGTTAGACCTTTGAAGGGGAAAAAAAGAAAATATTGAAAACAATTAGAATGGGAAGGTCATTTAGGGCTAGGAGATTATAATTTATATCACATTAGTCAAGGATGGGTGTGTGCTTTAGAAGTAGACACCTGATTCATTCAATGATAAGAATTGTTGAATCATTCAATGCTACGAATGATTTAGCACGCAAAAATGAAGTGTTTTATTTTAGGTTTGATATAACAAAATTTACCATACTGTGTGGATATATGTATAATTTTTTTAAGGAAACATTTTTCCCTAAATTTTTGGACAATGGCCATGACTATATGTTCCTGTTCTTATGTAAATTTCCATTCTAAGGCCAATTTTTTTTTTTGGTTAAAAAATAACAAAAGAATAGAAGTTTGAACATTCCACACAAAAATGAAAACATAAAACACAATCTGCCCCAACATTCCACACATAAATGAAAACCTTAAAACACTATATGCCCCAAAATACATGGGAAGAATTTGAAATGGGATTTGCCAAAAAATACATGGGAAGAATTTGAAATGGGATCTACCCCAAAATACATGGGAAGATATTCAAACGGTACCCACTGTGTATCTATTTTTTGTTTTGTGAAGTGTTTTATTTCAGGGTTGATATAATAAAATTTTCCATACTATGTGGATATATGTATACTTTTTTTAAGGAAACATTTTCCCCAAAATTTGTGGACAATGTCCATCACTATATGTGTATTTTTTATTAAAGAAACAATTCCTCAGTACAATTGAGCTTCTCCACTTTTTTTGGATGGCATTCTTCATTGCAATTGGTTGTTGAATTGAGAAGAATTGAACTTGATTCCATAATAGGGAAATCAGTTGAAATAACCTTTAGGGAACCAAATGCCTAATAATATTGGTGGCAATAGGTTAAGCTAACCTCTTTAACTATATGTTAGTAAATTTATTTCAGCCTGAGATTTTTTAAGCACATAAAAGTTTTTTCTACCTTATTTTAACCCATTATACTATGAAACGAGAAATTTATACTAAGAACGAGAACTCTAGCCATAAAAACGATGATTTTTGCATAAAAAACACAAAAAACACCCTCCAAATAGTAAAGTGTTGATACCAGTATACACGTTTTTTTTTTTTTGGGGGGGGGGGGGTAAAAAATAGAGCCATGGCCTAAACATGCCATACTGTTGTTTACAAAAACTTTGAAATCAACCCCTAAATTGGAAAAAGATTTTTTTGTTCAAGGGATAAATTACAACTTTTTTGAAACTTGCATATTAAACAAAAACAAATATTTCATAAATAATTTCAGCACTCTAACCATTAAAATCAAACAAATTATGATGTGATTCATAATAAAGTCATATATTAGACCTTACAAGAACAAATTATTCATATAAATTGTCAAAAACTCATTTATAGTTTCAATTATAAACATCATACTAATAAAAAACATCTAAAATGTTTTATGTGAAATTATTTAAACTCATCTATGGGTCTGACACCCCATCATAATCTATATTTTTTTGCAAATGAGCAATTAGATATAATAATAAAAAAAATTAAACCCTTGACCCCATTACATTACATTAAAAAGAAAAATTCAACACCCCCACTCCTAACCCTTAAACCCCTAGCAATACTACATTTGCAAAATTTAAAACACCTCCCTCTAACCCTCTAAATCCCCCAACAACATTATATTTTTAAAATGACATAATATATTGATATAATGTAATGTATAATATAATATAATGACAATATTTTAAAAAAAATAACATAATATGTTGATATAATATAATGTAATGGCATAAGTGCCATTGTAATGGCATAATGCCATGACATAATGTTCGTTGTACAAATGCTATTTCAACAACTTATTTTGCATAGAAGAGGTTGTTCTATTTCAGGATGAGCACACTATGACAAAAACCTCATTATATTTAAAAAATGACATAATATATTATATAATATAATGTAATGACCATATTTTAAAAAATGACATAATATTTTGATATAATGTAATGACATAATGTGCCTTGGATTGTAATGACATAATGCCATAATGAAATGACATATTGTGCCTTGGAAGAATGTTATTTCAACACCTTATTCTGCATACAAGAGGTTGTTCTATTTCACAATGAGCACACTATGACAAAAAACTCATTATACTTAAAATAAATAAATAAAAGACAAAATATATTGATATAATATAATTTAATGACAATATTTAAAAAAAATTGGCATGATATAATATAATGTACTAATATAATGTAATGGAATAATGTGCCTTGGATGAATGCTATTTCAACAGCTTATTTTGCATACAATAGGTTGTTCTATTTCACGATGAGCACACTATGAAAAAAACCTCGAATGCGTGTTTAGGAGGATTTGGAAAGGGAAATTAAAACAAGATCACAAAGTCCACAAGACCACTAACATTAGATTTGTGTTTCTTGTATTAGTATTATATTCTTGAAATAATGTAATGAATTTTCTATATATCACAAAGTCCACAATATCACTCTCATTTTATTTTTGTTTATGGTTTTCATAGTATATTCTTGGAATTGAGTAATGAATTTCCCCGAAGTTGGAGCATGACGACAACGGTTAATTATGTAATGAATTTCCCCGGAGTTGGAGCATGACGATAATAGTTAATGGAAATCAATCACAAGTATTGGTTGACAATAACAACTAAAGGCAATAAATCATAACTATTGTTTGTATTGAATCATATCACAATGAAAACGTCGGTTCCCAGAAGCTAACTGGTTCCTAGAATGAATCCGTCATGTCCATGGCCATTGTAATCTAGGAGGAGTTGCAGAGAGTAGATCAGAAAAGAAGATAGTTGAGCTCAATATTCAATCCATAGCACCATTGTCATGAAAATGAAACCATCCTTTAGCAGCAAAATGTTACGTATCTTGATTATTGTTTGTACGCTTATTCCCCTCACAACAACTAGTCCAAAGACTAATAAAGTTTGGAGTTATTGTGGGGATAGAAAATATAGAAACGGTGGCGTCTTCCATAAGAATTTAAACAAGGTTTTGGATTCACTGACGAGAAACGTTTCTTTGAACGGGTTCAATACTTCTAGCGTTGTAGTTGAGGGTAAAAACACTGATAGCTCGGTTTATGGACTTGTCCAGTGCAGGGCAGATCTAGATCCCTTGGATTGTAAACAATGTGTATCCATGGCCAAAGAAATACTTGTTGAGGGATGTCACAACACTTCTCGATTCATTCAATTAGACGATTGCTTCTTGTGTTACGCCAATAATGATTTTGAGCATCATAATGAGTCTGAGTAGAGTCATATGAGTTGCGAACCTCCTCAAGAAATCTTGGAAGACCAGTTCCCAAATGCTGTCAGTGACCTGCTCTTAAGAATTACCAATAGAGCTTGGAAGAGTGACAATCCTTTTGCTGCAGATTCAATAGCTGCCCCTCCTAATATGACATATGATAGAATCTACAGCATAGCATAGTTTTGGAGAGATCTGTCACAAGTAGGATGCACATGGTGTCTAACTTCTGCCTCCTTACAATTATTTCAATCATGGAATTATCAATGCCAGGGAGGAGGGAGGCGGGAGCAGAGCGGAGCTCCCGCCTCCCTTAACCATAAGAATTAACATAACATTTTGTAATGCACTAGAACCAAAACGCAGAGAAGGTGTTAAGAATGTAAATTAAGAATGTTGGCGTTGATCGCACATACTAAGGATCCAACTCCAATGATGCTAAGGTTTCAAAACCCTCCAAAACGCAGAGAAGGTGTTGTGTCAGCCTCCAATGCTCAGTCGGAAGAAAATGTAAATTCTCTTACATTAAATTTGTATCTAACAATATGTTGTGTGTTGTAGTCATGTGGTAGATTGCTATGAGTTTATAACCACTGGCCTACGATTTCATAGACAGTGCTTGTTATAATGTGAATTGTAAGGTTTAGTGTTGAACTGCGCTGTTTAGATTGATGTCAGAACATTTGTATTAACCATATGGGCAGAGGGACGAGGGAGGCAGGAGCGAAGCTCCGCTCCCTTAGCCACAAAAGAGCTGCCCATCAATGGTGGCGCGATTCTCAAAATCGCGCCACCATTGAGGGGCGGCTCTTTTGTGGCCAAGGGAGCGGAGCTTCGCTCCCGTCTCCTTCGTCCCTCTGCCCATATGGTTAATACAAATGTTCTGGTGCATTACAAAATCATTAGAGGAAATTTCAACTCAAAATGGGCCTCCTAAAATGAATTAATAAAATAATAGTTAAAATAATAAAATAATATTTATTAATTTTGGAGGAAGAAAAGAAAAAAACTACTTTTTTGTTTGTATTTTTGACATATCTTCCTGTGTTTTTACTCAAATTTCGATCGGAAGAGCTCGTTGGATGCGGAATTAAATTCCGCATCCAATGAGTACCCACTCGGCATACTTTTGATAGCCCCCTCTACCCCAAAAACAAGAAATACCTGAAAAAATGGAATGATGACATCATCATTCCATTTTTTCAGGTATTTCTTTTTTTGGGGGTAGAAGGGTCTATCAAAAGTATGCCGAGTGGGTACTCATTGGATGCGGAATTTAATTCCGCATCCAACGAGCTCTCCCGATCCAAATTTGAGTAAAAACACAGGGAGATATGTCAAAAATACAAAGAAAAAAAGTAGTTTTTTTAATGATACCTATCCCCAAATTTATATTAAAAAAGTGTTTAAGACCTATACGGTATTTCAAATTTAAAGAAATTTCATTGGCTAACACATGATGACATGGAATTTGAATAAAAGTTAAAAGGCCCATTTTGAGTTGAAATTTCCTCTAATGGTTATGTTAATTCTTATGGCTAATTCTTAATTTGTAATAGTATAAGAATGTAAATTAAGAATGTTGTAGTTGATCGCACATGCTAAGGATCCAACTCCAATGATGTTAAGGTTTCAAAACCCGACAACTCCTCCAAAACGCAGAGAAGGTGTTGCGTCAGCCTCCAACGCTCAACCGAAAGAAAATGTACATTCTCTTACATTAACTTGGTATCTAACAATATGTTGTGTGTTGTAGTCAAGTGGTAGATTGCTATGAGTTTATAACCACTGGCCTACGATTTCATAGACAATGCTTGTTATAATGTGAATTTTAAGGTTTAGTGTTGAACTGCACTGTTTAGATTGATGTCAAATGTTTATTGGTGTTGGTGCAGACTTTGGGGGTGATTGACATCAATTTGATCATGTAGGAAAAAGCCATTATCTGGTTCTTCTTCCTAGTTTGCATTAACTATGAATTTTTTTATAGTAATTGGTGCTCTGTAGATTTGGGCTTTCAGGTGAAAGATGCGTTTCCTACTGTGCAGTGACTTCTCCATAGGAAAGATGATGGCATCTTAGCAGATACATGGTGGTCTCTATCATATCTTTCTAATGCTACCAATTTCAAAATTAATCCAGTAATTGAAGCGGCCATTTGCCAAATGTTGATGGAACTTTTGTCGTGAGCATAATAATCAATGAAATTTTTAAGCAGCTTGATATAGAGAGAGAGGGGGGTTTAGTTTCAGTTTTTTCATTTGTAATAAATTTAGTCTTAAGATTGATAAAATAGGTATAATATTTGGTTTAAACTTCTAGTTGTATTAATCCAAATAAATGGTTTTTATTTTAGGTATTCCTCCTCGTTTGTTGTTATTCCTGCTCTGCGACCTATGTGCAACATTGTAAGTGGTGATGACCTGCAAACTCAGGTTTTACTTCACACATTTTTCGAACTTCTTTTCAATAACTTAAACAATACATTTTTCATTTCTTCTCGGCTCTGATTTAATCCTTGACGCTGCTGCAAAAGTCCAAGTTCAAATCCTATGGATTTATTTTTTTGTTTATCTTTTTAGCTTATATTTTCATGTTATTGATAATAAGCCTATTCCTTGCATCTTGAATCTTCTCACAGCCGAAGAGACCAGGAAAACCATAGTAGAAGAAGCACGTCAAACAATCTCCAATGTTTTGGATTTATAAGTAGAAATAGTTTTGGATTTATAGTGTTTTTACAAATGTCACATCTTCTGTGTTGCATAACTTGAGCATTTTGTTTTAATGCACTGTGTTATAGTAGCATCCTGTCATTAATGCCAAAATATTCCCCACTTTTGATGTAGCTATCAGATCTTGAATTCAACATAAATAAAGATTTAGCATGGGAAATTTCAAATGCAACTTAGGGTGGGAATGACAAACAGTTCAAGTATGCATCTTTTCTTTCTTGCAATTTGCATGACTAGTTTTCTATGTATCCATTTTTTTTATACATATGTTAATGTATATGTGAACCAAATTGAGGGTTCTGGCGGTTTGGATAAGATTGGATAAGATTTAAGACTTTCAATCTCATAAAAACAGACGGACTCTAAAACAAGCAATTAAGATCCTCGTAATTTATTTAGCCAAGGATGAAGACAATGCAATGCTAGCAACATCTGATATAGATCAGCTGCCAGAAGTTCCACATGGTATTTTTAGCTTCATGTAGAAATAGGGAGGGATAGTTGTAAGAAATGTATGTATATAATAAGAAACTTTGTACAGAGATTTTCTTTTCAAAACATTGTTTGGATCATAGTTCCTCGGGATACGTGGTGGTTTTAATTTCATTTGTGTATAGAAGGAGAGGGTAGTATTCTTATTTATGGTAGGAAACGTGTGTATATTGTAAGAAAATGTGTACAAACTTTAAAAAAAATTCATTACATTTTTTTGGAATTGGTATACCTTTTTCATATTTAATTGCTTCAGAGTGTGGTTTTACAAATTAGTTTCTCAATTGCATTATCAATTCAAAATGATTGCTTCAGAGTGTGGTTTTGCAAATTAGTTTCTCAGTTGCATTATCAATTCAAAATGGCATGAAGGTCCTCCTTATTTTATGATTTTGAGTTTATGATCATTTTTTAATAATACTATATTACTTATTAAGAATTAAATTTGTTTGTATTATATAGATGTAAGAATTTAAATTTTTTTTATTATATGGATGTAGAAGTAGTATCATTGCTAAAAATAAAAAATAAAAATTATGTGAATTCTTTTTTAATTTATAAATATGATCATAGGAGAATAGATAATATGTTATTATGAAATGTTTACTCAAACTTGTTAAATGATTATGGGAGAAAAAAGACAAATTTTGGAAAGAAATTCATTAAAGTTGTAAAAGATGATGTAATATTAAAATTGAATATTTTTTTATATAGAAAATAGCAATTATGTGAAAGGAGTTGAAGAATCTAAGATAATATATATTATTTTTAATTTAAAAAGAGGACATGTTAAGAAGTTTTTATTTTTCTTGTATAAGTGTACATTATTTTCCTGTTTTTATGTTAATTTTTTATTTGTTGTATTGTTCTTAAATGTGATTTGAAAGACAATATAGTATTTTGTATACTATTTCTAATTATGTTAATTCTTAATTTGTAATGCACGACGACATTTGTATTAACCATATGGGTGGAGGGACCCATTTGTATTAACCATATAGGCGGAGAACATTTAAAAGAGCTTCAACCCCTATTAGGAGGGATGTTTGTAGAGGATCACTTTGGGCATCTTGAAGACTTAGATTACCTAATGGAAGAGGACCATGATGTCCCTGAAGAAATCCAAGCTCAGAAAATTCCAATTTCGATGAAGAATTTGGCTTGCATGATATTGTTGGTTAGTTTCATGTCTTGAAGAAAATGTGAACTTTGACAACTTTTTGATAAGATATATTGGTAATGTTTTGACTTTTAGACTTTATTTTAGAAATAAAATTTCTATATAGAATGTTTTTAATATGTTATTTATATATATATGGTATTGTTTTTCTTGAATTTATGTGAATGGTCACTTTTTGGAAAATAATATAAAATTGTATCATTTTTATACAAAAGATCTCTCAAAATCCATTAATTATGACTTTCAATGTATTTATTTTCTCTAAATTTTTACAATTTTGTCAATAAAAATGTCTTTTTTTGTCCATAAAAATGTATTATTTTAAATAAAAATTTGCAAAATGTATATGTTTTCATTATAACATGCTTCTAATTGTATGATATTTTGTTAAATTTATAAAAAAACACTTGAAAATAGAAACTAAAAATATTTTAGGACAAAGATTATCCAAATGCCTCATAATGAAAATGTGTGATACTGGTATCAACCCTTTTTTAAATGAAGGTAATCATAGCTACTAAAATTAGGAGAGAGAAAAACGAGAACTGTGTCGAGTTCTCGTTTCATAGTATAAGTGGTTGTGTGTGCTTAAACACCTATAAAAATTAAAAAAATGTAAGGTTTGAGGTGCTCTGATACCATGCAAGGTTTGTGGTTACACAAAAACATGTAGATGTTGATGAACATTTGAAACCCAACACACGGCCCTATCAAAAAAATTGAGACATCATAGATCCATCTTGATGCTTATTTTCTTAAACACCATGCTATTTACTCCGTAGTAATATTTTCTTAAATGTTTTATCCATTAAATAGGTGAAAAGTCATCTTAAAATATTTACCCTATAATAAATGTTTTTAATAAATACCCATTTTATATATTATGCTTGTTTTTATAAGTATGAAAACTTCTTGTTTAATTTTGATAGTTTTGGCATTTTTTCATCTTTGTCTTTGGAAAGTGCATATGACACTTTATCAAAGCTAAGAAATAAATACATCTCACTTCTATCTATTTGTATATTCTTTAATGTAGTTGATACAAACCTCTTTGCCACACGTATTTTAGATCTAAACTTATTTCCCTTGCTTTATCATGTTAAAACGTACTACTTTACACTAGCAAGGATTCTCAAATGGGCTTGTATTTTTTATGTTGCATATAGTAGCTAAAGAATTGACCAACTCTTCTAAACAAATCATCATGGAAACCCACCCAGCTTCTCCATTTTTTTTGGATGGAATTCTTCTAAACAATTTCTCTTCTCCACTTTTCTCCACTTTTGTAGGATGTCATTCTTCATTGCGGCTTGTTGTTGAATCCAGAAGTATTGAACTTGATTCTAGAAGAATTGAACATGATTCCATAATTGGATAGTATGCTATTTAAAATCAGTTGCGGTGATATTTTCTAGTTAGTAATCTTTTGTCAAATGTTTTATCCATAAAATGAGTGGAAAGTCATCTTAACAGATTTTCCCTAGAATGAAAATTATTAATAAATACCCATCTAAACCTTGTTGTATGGATTGACACTTCATCAAAGCTAAGAAATAAATACATGTGACGTCTATCTATTAGTATATTTATTAATCTGGTTGATGCAAACCTCCGTACCTCATGTATTTTAGATCTAAACTTATTTCCTTTGCATAATACTATTATTATGTTAAAAAGTACAACTTTACACTAGAAAGGATTCTCAAATACATTTGTCTTCATAATAATTATCTTTTATGTTGTTTTATTTTGTATATTGCATACAGTAGCTAAAGAATTGACCAATTCTTCAGTACAAAACGTTAAAACATTAATGGCCAGCCATAATTTGTTGGAGGAATTGTCACTCATTTTATTTATTTTATCTTCTCAAGTATTGAGGAAATTTCAAGTCTTGTTTGAATGTCCAAAACAGTGAATGAACATCGGTTGTTTGGTTGCAGGATAGAAGAATATTGAAGGAGAGACTACTACAGGAAAACAATGGAAGAATTACTGAGTTTCCTATTTTAAAGGAAGACATGAGTCAATTGCCCGTATCACTTAGGAGGTTAGATCACAATTTTTCTAACGATACCGTTTTCAAATTCCCTAAGTAATATTTTCAAGCAGTAACTCTAAGATATTCACCCATGGATTTTGAATCTTATGGAAGGTCCTACGAAATAAGATGGCAAGAGTATGTGCTGATAATTATTGGGGTTATCATTTTTCTAGCATGTTGTTATAGCCTAGAATGAAAACTTGGTCCTATTACATTGTTGCAAATAAGAATCTATAAATTTAGAGATGAGATATTAGTATTAACAATAAGTATATTTATGAAGTGGTTGTGTCTTTTCATTATCTTTTATATTCATTTTTTAAGCAAAGTAAATTTAAAATTTGTTATATTATTATGGATAGCAAGATTTGTGTTATAGAAACAATTCAAAAGGGCGCAATTGTTAGGTTTTCTCAAAATTTTTTAGTGGACGTGTAAGAAATCATTTAAAGAGGGTAATATTGTGTTATGAACCAAATTTTGTAGATGACATAAAAACATAAATGAAAGTGTCTCCATGCATTGAGAATGATAAATAGTCATCAAACAATGTCTTGAGAGGTGTCAACCTCGTTTTACAATATCTCCAATTTAGAAGACAAGATAAAATGCCTATACAAATGAATCTCGTTTTTTATAAGTTGGAGGTAAAGTGACCATGATGTAACTTGCCACTTATTCTCTCCATGTTTGTGGAATGGAGGTCCATCTCCAAAAGTCCTAGATTCATGTGAGGGTTTGCGACTATGTCTTTCTTCTCTCCTTTACTCCTCTCTCTGTTGATGTATATGTAACTTCGGAATGTATTCTTCTATGTATTGTAACCCGATGTTTATTCTGGGATGTTTCTATTATGTATTTGAGTCATGTAGTCATGTCTCGATGTTCCGATCAGGAGGATTAATAATGTAATCAAGTCATATCAAGTCATTAGGTAAGTCCCCACAGTTTTGGGGCACATGAGTTATTATACACTAATTAAGGTGTAGGCTCGGGTAAGTAATATTAGGTCAAGCCTACGTGTGAAAATGTAATTCAAGTGAACAGATGAATATAAATAGAGAGTGAGAGTCTCTCGATTTGTCACTTGTGAAATACATCACTTGCTCTCTCAAGTGTGGTGCACTATTGGAGAAGGAAATACTTTGGCTTGACAGAAGACAGAAGGCTATTGCTGTGTTGGGAGGTCATCTTACTGTTTTGGGTTTCACATCTTGTGGTGATACTATCTTAGAGGAAGTTGTGGGGTTTTCTCCATTTATGGTTTCCCCGATCAAAACTCTTTGTGTCTCTTGTCTCATGTGATGTGCTTATGTTATTGTTGTGCTTGTTATTCTCTCAGTGAAAAGATCTTAACATAATGCTAGCTTAAATGTTGAAAAACTAACATGGTATTAGAGCTAACCTAAGAAGAAGACATTGTGCAACTATAGGAACTAGGGCTTCCTATTTGGTGGATCTTCCGCCACATATTTTCAGCAAAAGTATGCTAAGATGAATCCCCATTGAAGGCTGCATCTTTCTGTCAATGCGGAATTCAATCTCAAGCATTTTCAGTTTCGATGTGGAAATTAGGGATTTCTACAGAAGATGAATTTTTGAGTGAGACCAGCATAGGGTTATTCTCCTCATCAAAATCGAATTTTAGAGACCTGGATCAAGAAATTTGGTTGGGTGAAACTCCACGAAACTCAAACCCTAGTTTGACCCTGAGCTAGGAGAAACCCAAATACTAAAACTGCTAAGTTTTGGTACAATCGCTATATTCTGAGATTGGTGAAGTCTCAGAAGTTGAAAATTTTAGGGGACGAATACACAATCCTGATGAATCCTGTATCCAAAAATCAGACTCAGATTCACTATACTCTAGGAGATATGATCTCTCCACGTTAGGGTTCCATCCTCTTCTAGAATTCATCCCTGAACAAGACATCTAGGGAGATCTGCAATATCTTGAGCTACAAACGTCCAAATGGAATTCCTGAAGATTTTCTAGAAATGGCACGGACTGTGATTTTGGTGATCTGAATATGAGACTCAGAAGATGAACCAGTGACACGTGGCATGCCGTACAACTTCACTGTTCTGAACAGTCCTGTAGCAGGTCACCTTGGGAAAAGGATCCTAAATCCCAAATGGTGAACCCAATTCTGATGAAACTTGTGGTGTTGGATCAGGTACATGCGAGGTTACCTCAGTACAAAATTTCAGACACAGAGGAGCATTAATTTTGGAGATATCACAGAAATAGTAACAGGAATTTCTACAGAAGAAATTGGAAAATTAGGGCTTCCTGTTCCGGGAGCTTCCCTCCACTGTTTTCAGAAAAGGAGTACATTGGACAGCTCCATTTGAAGAGATATATCTGTTCATACAATCAGATATAAAATATTCCATGTTTTGAAAATTAGGGTTTCTGTGACAAACCCTAGATCAGCAAACTCCGGGACAAGGACGGACACCTCAAATCGTTTCAGAGGGAGACGAGGCCAAAGAAGACATCATGATCATGCTGCAGAGGATGATGAACCATCCAGAAAGAGATCCAGATATGAAAGTGAAGATTCTTCAAGCGAGGATGAATATGTTCTAATATCAGCTCTCATAGGTAACATTACTCATGGAAGTGATGATTGGCTTATAGACAGTGGGGCTTACAAACATATGACGGGATTCAAGGAATCCTTTGTAACACTATCAGAGCATGAATCACCTCACAAGGTGAGACTAGGAGATGACTACCAATGTCCAAGAAAAGGTAGTGGGGAATATTCATACAAGCTAGACTCTAGTAAGTCTCTAACAATGAAAGAAGTATTGTTTGTGCTAGGATTGAAGAAGAACCTTCTCTCCATTTCAGCATTGATGCAAAAGGAATGCGGGCTGCATTCATAGATGGTCAAGTCATCATATGGCCAAAAGGAAAGACTATCGATGATATGGTAGTGATTGAAGAACAAGAAGGAGGCTTGTACAAATTGAAGGGATATCCAGAACAAGCCTTGATCCATGACACAGTAGAGCCAAATGAGCTTTGGCATAGAAGGATTGCACATGTGCATTACAGAGCACTACCTATTGTAAGCAAAGTTGTTGAAGGTCTTCCAGAATTTCAAGCTATTTGAAGGGAAGAAAAAAACCAAAATATGACTTAAAGAAACCAGTTGAAGAATGTGAAGATCCAGAATGCAGAGACCATGCAGTTATAAGAGTCTCTCAAATCAAAGAACAACTTGAAGCGGTAAAAGAAAAAATGAAGAATGCAAAAGTGGTGATGGCCACCTTGAATGGCCTCCTAGGATCGTGGAATTCATTCATGTGAGGAATGTGTGCTAGAAGGAAGTGATTACTTTCAATAGACTCTAGAAAGAGAACTCACAAGAAGAAGAAGCTCAAGAAGAGAAGGTGGGAGTAACTGAAGATCAAGCTCTTTCCATCCAAAGAATATCCCTCAAGCAATGAGGAATATGAAGAACTCAACTCTTGAAGAACTTCTTATCCACCTTAGCTTTTGGATAAGAAATGATGCTATTATGAATGAAGAATATGATGAAGCTGAAGGCTCAAGAAGGATTCTACCCTCAAAACAAATAAAGATAAGTATTCAATTGTCATTTCATTATATTATTTTGTTATGCATTTTTTTATATTCAGTTACTGTATTATGCATGATAGGATGTTTGCATTAATGACAGAATACTACTAATATGCATGTAATGGGTAAGTAGCTCATGGGGCTATACAAATTCCCCATTGCTACTTATCTAGAATGAAACATATTTGCTGACATATTGGATTAGTTCACAATCTCAATGTTGTCCTGGTAGAGATGGAAGGCATCTAGAAAGTTTCAATGAGATATGGATGAATGTTGTATT
>LPNX010166562.1:275964-311056 GCA_001517045.1 Pseudotsuga menziesii
AGTGATGATCTAGATCGAGAGATGATCAAGATCCAGTGATATTGATCCATATCGAGTGATGATCCAGATCCAGTGATAATGTTCTATGATGATCCAGGTCGAGAGATGATCCAGATCCAGATGACTTGAAGATGAAGATGACTTGAAGATGAAGATGACTCAAAGACGAAGATGATCCAGTTGATACAGAGAAGAAGACCAGTGCTGAAAAATTGTGTCGAAAGAATACCTTCCTAGTTAAGAGGGAGTGTTGATGTATATGTAACTTCAGAATGTATTCTTATATGTATTGTAACCTGATGTTTATTCCGGGATGTTTCTATTATGTATTTGAGTCATGTAGTCATGTCCCGATGTTCCGATAGGGAGGATTAATAATGTAATCAAGTCATATCAAGTCATTAGGTAAGTCCCCACAGTTTTGGGGCACTTGAGTTATTATACACTAATTAAGGTGTAGGCTTGGGTAATTAATATTAGGTCGAGCCTACGTGTGAAAATGTAATTCAAGTGAACAGATGAATATAAATAGAGAGTGAGAGTCTCTCTATTTGTCACTTGTGAAATACATCACTTGCTCTCTCAAGTGTGGTGCACTATTGGAGAAGGAAATACTTTGGCTTGACAGAAGATAGAAGGCTATTGCTGTGTTGGGAGGTCATCTTACTGTTTTTGGTTTCACATCTTGTGGTGATACTATCTTAGAGGAAGTTGCGGGGTTTTCTCCATTTATGGTTTCCCCGATCAAAACTCTTTGTGTCTCTTGTCTCATGTGATGTGCTTATGTTATTGTTGTGCTTGTTATTCTCTCAGTGAAAAGATCTTAACATAATGCTAGCTTAAATGTTGAAAAACTAACACTCTCGATCCACACATGACCTTCACTAACAAACCACCAACAAACCTCAACCCTGGACATAGCTTGGGTTTTCCATTTTATAAGCGTATACCTATGTTAATCAACCAACTCTTTTTGGTTAGCTGACAGACTTCCATTTCTATTTTCATACATTCAACTACAACTGAAAATAGGAACTATCGGCCTAAAAATACAATTATTCTTTATTACCAAAAGTGTGATTTATTCTAACTAACTCCTTACCCACAATAAACCAAACTATCCTTTTCAGCAGTTCTACTCTTCTTCTGTTATGGTTCCTTTCGTCCCTCATCTTTCTGTCATAGCTTCTCTTCCTTCATAAACTATTCTTCCATTGCAACTCTTCCTGTCACTAGAATATTTATCTTTCCAAATAGAATTATGGTCGAATTGTGCTTAAATTTTCTTAGGGACAACTGGCCCCCAACACTCACATGTGGCTTGTCCCGAGCCACATTAGTATGAAACCTTCATTATGACAACCTTACTTTGAAAATCCTAAAATATTTTCACTATCCACGTAGTCTCCTCCCATACTTCTACTTCTGTCTTCTTCAGAATTTCCACAAGTTCGGAATTGATGTTTTCTGAAAGTTGTAAGTCTTGTTGACTGTATTGCTTGTCGTACTTTTTTGTGTATAGGTTGACTAATACCAGCAAATTTTTGTACCTCTTCTTGTAGTTTTGTGATCTTGTCAGTATGCTTTTGTTATTTCCACTGCATTGTCGTGATTTTTTCCTACAGCCTCTTCATGTCAACAGTGTTAGCCATTTTCTATGCTAATGACATATTCTTCATATAACTCTTCATTTGGTTCACCTATGTCTTAGCAATGCACAATTATTCTGTGATTTTCTCCAACTTGTCATTGTTGATTAAATCATCCCATGTCTGAGAAACTTAGTTGACCTATCTCGCGCAAAGTTACTTCTCCTCTTTTATTCTTTTCGTAGATTCAATTGCTACTTTTATTCTCTCTTCCAGTACTTCTAGAGGTGTACTAGGTGTCACTTCTTCTTCCAACTCAATGACCTTCTTGTAGAAGTTTTCTACAATCTCACCAAGTTGAAACAATTTGGATTCTACATCCATCTCGTGCATAATACCTTCATCAATGAAATTGTTGCAAGCAATTGTTATGAGTATGTCAAGGATGTTCATGTTGCCCTCCAAAGTCTTAGCTTTCTGTTATGTTTCTTTGACTATTTTGTTCATCTTATGAATAGTATTGTTTGATTCTTCTGGAACGTATGCTTCATGAATTTGATCATCATTCACTGTCATGCACATCTCTGCCACAAAACTTGGCTCCAACTTATTTTGCATTATTTTGAATCCTTCATAATTGATCCCATGAACACCGTCCAAGCCCTTTGTTGTTCAATTTTTCTTTTGATGAAAACAAAAGTTCATTAACATCACCTAATATATCTTGAGATTATTTTAACATTGAAAATTAATTCGCAAGATCTTACCATTATTCATTTTCATCTGAACTCCCATCGAAACGGTCGGTTTTACCAATAGATACTTTTCATTTTTGTCGATTTCGATCTTAGGCGCATCATCTAAACGGGGTGGAATATATTCTAGCAGCATGCTTACGGAGCCTGTTTCTTCAACTTCTGGTGGTGGTGTTGCTTCTTTCTTATGGCTACTAGACCATTTACTCTTCGACGTGTCAAGTGGGTCTGGTCCTAACCTCACTTCAAGGATGAATGGTATATGTTTAACTTCATCTGTACCAATATCCGTTGGTGGAACAACTGTGGCAGAGTCTTTCATGATGGTTATAGGTGAAAGTGTTTCAACACTTGATTCTGCAATTGTGCTTTAACTGGATATAGAGATGAACATAATATGTGAAAAATTGCCTTGGATCTTACAGATGCAGACACAATAACTCATCTTAATCAATTGGGTGTAAATAGAATGAATGAAAATTTGGCGTGAAGATGATATACATTCACCCATTCAATTAGTCTTTCCTTCACACAAGCGAGCAATAATTGGAAAGGTGGCAGCGATTTATGTCATAAGGGGCAATTGTTTGAATCATTATAAGGAAACCGTCACTTCTTTTTTCACTTTAGTGGTATTTATTATGTAGTAATGACAAAAAGGAACAAAAATTACATCGCCAAAATCTCCCATGTCCTCAATTTAACTACGACGAGTTGTCTTTTTCCGACCGAATTCCATCATGCGAAAGGAGTTTTCTTCTCGCGACCAGGATTTAGTAATCGACACCTTTCTTTCCTTTGCGATAGATGGAGAGTCTTTGCGGCCTTTTTTCATCTTCAACTGACACTTTTTCTTTACCTGAAACTCAGAGGAATCCTATGACCAAATAAGCATATTTGTTACAGAACTAACAATTATATTTCTGCATCTTTTGTTTCTTTCCATTCGACCAAGTCGGGATTATCCATGTAAGTCTTTAGATGACTTCCATTCACCAATACTTTAAAGGTGTTCCATCTAATTTCTCTAGTTGTACTACGCCTCACTGACTGATTTGAATGAAAACTTACACCCCAACCAATGTGTTTTTAACTTACCAGGGTTCTTAAAAAACCTATTTTCATCTAGGAGGACAAGTCTTCGGACTTGAAAATGTTTATTCTTGATGTGGTGGTCATGGCATACTTTATGTCATTCCTTATAAAAAATTTGGTGATAATCTGTGGAAAAACATTCTTCCTCTAATTGTACAAGATGTGACAATATTTCTTCAATAGCACTAACATCACTCATTTAATTAATTGCAGCAAATCTTAGAATCGATACAATGTATTCCATCGACATAACAACCTCTTGCCCATATACTAATAGGAATGGATTTTGGCATGTCAACTTCTGACAGGTTGTGCATTAATCCCACAATACCACAAAATTTTTATGGTCCCAATAACAACCTCTTGCCCATATACTAATAGGAATGGAGTTTGGCATGTCAACTTCTGACAGGTTGTGCGTTATTCCCACAATACCACAAAATTGTTAATGCATTCTTGAGGATCTTGTTGAATTCCTTGATAACACGATTTGCTTGTGCGTGATTTCGTGTAGTCTTATGTGTTGGGTTTGGAATTCTTCAGTCAATTATTCGATTATCTAATTGACAAAGTGTGTGCCATAATCACTTATCAAAATATTTGGGCATCTGAATCTAGTCACTACATTGTCGAACAAAAATTCAGCAACAGTCGCAACATTCCAATCCTTTACTAATGTTGCTTCAACCCATCTATTCAATTAGTATGTCACAGCAACAATGTATCTTGCACCCATTCGGTTCCCTGGTGGATTAATAGGTCTGAAAAAATCAAACTCCCATTTTTCAAATGCCTGCAAAGTTATCTGAGGTAGTAGTGGCATTTCATCCCGTTGCAACAACTTTTCAATTCTTTGAAAGATATCACACTTGCAAAAATATTCTCTATCATCCACATGCAAACACTATAACAAATTTGACTTTTAGGGGTTGTTGTCTTCCACCTCCAAAAGTCACTTTTGGGGGCGGTTTTGGCTTTGGAGGCAATGTTTGCAAAACTGACCCTAATAGCACCAATGTTATCTTCCATTGATATAGAACCCTTTAAGAATTGGTAAAAGGGGCAATATTAACACAAATATTGAATAATTTGTAATTCTAAGAAAAAACTAAGAATTAGAACATTGTTTCTCACTTGAGAAGCCTAAGGAAGTAGTTTGAATGAAGGAAGAAAGTGCCAACTAAGGATGCCACTTATGACTTGTATCTAGGTCAACAAAGGATAGACCCTTTGTTTAAAGGAGGAAATCCTCAAAATACAATATAGACATAGGAGACGAGTTTCATATACAAGTCAAACAATGCAATGGAGAATGATTCATATGGAATGGATCCTATTTCTGGAGCATAGAATAGTCTACCCCCATGAAAGTAGAAGTGTCGAAGTCTAAAATTTTTAAATAAGAATATAACATGAATTCTTATTATACTTTCATTGAATATTCTTCCCTTGTGAAAGTAGGAGTGCAATGATACAAAATTTCATGTCAGACATGCACTTTTAAACTAATTGATTTTAATAATTTGTTGCATAAATAATATCTAGCAAAGAGACAAGAGAAAAGAGTCGTTACACTATTTTTGATAAAATGTGATTGGATCAAGATATCTATATAAATGGCATGCTGACAATAGAAGCCTCGTGGATGGCATATTGAATTTTATTGGGGGCCTAAGAAGGGTTATATTTGTGTGGTGCTTGGAAATGAAGAGGTATCCCAGTGTATGTTGCTAAATGGGACTTGAATGGTGGTGACTGCAAAAACCAATGTCCAATCTGGGTGAGACAATGTTTCCAGACCCGAGGGTTTACCAAAATTGAAAATAAAGTATTTGAGCTTCCTGGCTTCTTGGACCGATGTGTATGCCATCATCATGGTATCGTACAAAATCGTTGATAAGTTTGTTTATCCTCCTTTCCGTGAACTCTTAGCCATATGAGATCATTGTTGTCTCGCAATGACGAAATTGACCTTCCCAATCCTGCCACCATAAGAATCAATAGAAAAGGGAATAATGGATCTCCCTATCTTATCCCCCTCGATGGCTTGATGCGACCCGGCGACACTAAATTTACTAGAATGGATAATACGGATCAAGAAACTAAGTTCATTATCCACTCAACCCACTCAACCTAGAAACCAAATGTTGTTAGCATACTTCTGATAAATTGCCAATTAATTTTGTCATAGGATTTAGCTATGTCGAGTTTCACCATCATTCTCAGGATTTTCTTCGTTTTAATAGAATGAAGCATGTCATGGACCAAGATGATACCGCCCGCTATTAGTCAACCATCTATAAACCCTCACTGTTCTAGGTAAATCAGGTAGGGTAGGAGGGGTTTGAGTCTATTCGTAATCACCTTAGTTATGATTTTGTAGATTACATTGTGGATGCTTATGGGTGTAAATTTTTCTAGAAAATATCCCCCTTCACAGTTTGGTATGAGAGTGAGAAAGGCAACATTGAACCCTAGAAAACTATTCCTTGAAACCCTAGAATATTCTACTATCTTCCAAACTTCTAGCTTGATGAGGTCCTCAAAATGATGAAAGAAGTTCATCGTGAATCCATATGGGCCCATGTATTTTCCCTCTACCATCTAGAAATAACTTCCTCTACCTAAATGAGGGAGATAGGATTCATTAGTAGTTCATTTTGTTCTTAGGAAACAAGAGAAGGGATGTGCCTTGTTATTTGATCAATGTCCTCCTTCTGTCATGTCTTGGTTCAAATATTATGTCCTTGAAATGATAATTCAGGGTTGTTTCTATTTCTTACCTGGTTTCCATCCTTCCCCCGTGGAATTATTAATTGAGAATATTTTGTTATGCAATATGTTCTGGATAACTGAAAGTTGGAATAGTTTTTTATTTCTCTACCCCACTTTTAGCGATCGATTCCTTGATTTTTGGTGCCAAAGAATTTCTTCTTGCCTTTCCTTCCATATATAAAATGGTAGTGTACTCATTATTCATCCCTATGGTCTGGATCTCCTACAACCGATTTTCCAGAATCTTCTTGTCTGCAAATATATTGTCAAACTCCTCCTTGTTCAATTTTTTTTACACTTTCCTTCAATCCTTTTAGCTTCCACTGGGACTTGTACATACTTTGGTCGGGTCCTTCGCTTATTTCAATGCACCAATTCTTGATATTTTTAGCAAAATATGGATTCCCTAGCCAAAATTGTTTGAACATGAATAGTTTTTTGAATTGCAAACCGAGGCCTCTCAATATTAATTCAACTAGTCAATGATCCAATCCTGCTCCTGCAAGGATTTCTGAATGAATTTCACTTCCTAAGTACATTATTGATTCTGAAACCGAAAATCTATCCAGGTGAGAAGCAATGTGCTTGTACCCTGTCCTCTTATTATTCCATGTAAACTAACCATCCCCTTCTTCCTCCAACCTATGTCCGCCTCCTTTCTTCTCCTATGTTCAATGCACAAAGTCTTGATCCTTTTAGCAAAATATGGATTCCCTAGCCAAAATTGTTCGAACATGAGTGATTTTTTGAATTGAGAATCCACGACGCTCAAGACTAATTCAAGTGGCCAGTGATCCGATCCTACTCCTGGAAGGATTACTAAATGAATCTCACTTCCTAAGTACATTATTGTTTTTGAAACCAAAAATCTATCCAGGTGAGAAGCAATGTGTCTGTCCCCCATCCTCTTATTGTTCCATGTAAACCATCCCCCCCCAGGGTAATGTCTACTAGTCTTAATTCGTTAATAGTGTCTCTGAAGGACTCACATTTTTCCTCCAACCTATGTCAACCTATAGCCTCTTGAATCTATTCCTATCCCTTCACTTCCCTTCCAAATTTTCTTTCCAATTTCCTGGATCTGAGTCGATGGGCACTTAGTTTCTTGAAGAAACACTATGGTCGGATTTGTCCTTTTGATCTTATTGCTCAAGATCTTTGAATTTAGGGAAGTACTTAATACCCAGATATTCCACGATATGATCTTCATTAAACAAATTACAATCCTTGAGTTTCCTTAATGGTAAGCTATTGACTTGATTCTACCAATCATCGCCATGCTTCTACTAATCTATGTTTGTTCGATTCTCTTCCCGTCTTCTAACTTGGCTCTTCGTACTTCCGCTTATTCTCCTTGTGGGATCCTGTACTAATAACCAGTTGATTTGTCGCCCTTTCTTTGAGAATTCCTTCTTTTAGCAAGATCACTTGCTCCTGCGAGTCATACCCTTTTTATACATCCGCATGGGTTTGATCAATTCCTTCCATGTCTAGATATCCTATGTCCATATCCTCTTCTTCCTCCATTGTGTCTCGATCCAAAAAATATCGGTGTCTCTCTTATGTGGCCTCATCCCCAGTCTTAGTAGGTATAACCATTTCCTTCTGGTGGGGATATCCCCCTGCTTTCCTTCTGGATGCTTATCAAGGGTTACCTTCAAGAGGTCCTCAAGAACATCGAATTTA
The DNA here is from genome assembly GCA_001517045.1 of Pseudotsuga menziesii. Lineage (NCBI taxonomy): Eukaryota > Viridiplantae > Streptophyta > Pinopsida > Pinales > Pinaceae > Pseudotsuga > Pseudotsuga menziesii. The sequence continues at coordinate 283,865 of LPNX010166562.1, forward strand.
TTAGTCATTGAGATATTCGCATTCACCTCCTGGTTGTCCTGCTTTCTCCCTCCTTGCTTCCGTGAGGGGACCCGAGTAAACCCTTGATCATTCTTTTTCTCCTCGTTCCCATGTGTTGCCTTTGGAATTTTCATGAGGAATTCCCTAAATGGATGACCATATCCATGGCACCTTCGACATCGAAATGGGATCTGTTCATAATATAGCGTTTACAGATAGTCCTCATCTTCCCATGACATTCTGATCGATTATGGTATTTCTTTGGTGAGATACATATAGACATAGATCCTCGCACATGTTGTGTATGTTCGGATCCTAGTATGTTCAGAAATTTTGATGAATTTCCCGAGAGTGTTCCCCAAATATTCCAAAATTTTTGGGTCCTAGTATTCATCCAGAAAGGAGTACAACCTGATACATACTCGTGCTACTTTCATGTCCTCCTTATGTGGGAAGAAATTTTCCTTGTAGGGTCTCAAGAATAATCCTAATGAGTTAAAGAAATATGGGCCCCGATCCATGACTTTGTTCCTATCTTCCACACTAAAAAGGGAAATGGTGAAAAACCCCATGGATCACAACTGTAGATAATAATGACCCTTGGGTTTCCATGAATCCTTTTATCTACTAGACTAGGGATTTTTCCAAAGGTTCCATTCCCACAAAATTCTTGATTAGAGCATGATCTTGCATATACTGAATGTGATCCCTGATCTTTGACGATCTGACCCGCATAGTCAAAATCGGGGCTGCTTTCAAGGGCATGCATTTCTGTGGCTTTCGATCCACCAACCTTCCTTTCCATACATGGGTATGATCTAGAGATATGAGGAAGCCCCAATATGCAACCCAGTGTTGAGGAAGATGCGAGGGATTCTTGCACGCCTCCCCCTTTTCCTTCCTCCATACTTCCGTCAGTCTACTCCCCTTTGCAATTCTTCGAAAAAGTTCTTTCCCCTTCCTCAGTCCGCCCTTGCTCACTGCAAATTTAGATCAATCAATGCAACCTCATTTAATGATCCAAAAATTATATTAATATACTTGAAAGTATTAAATGCACATTGACTTGTGACCTTCTAATTCCATTTCCATTCATAAATACACCATTCATAATACCTTTCATTTTCATTGATTTTTTGCACTTATGTGGAGACGATAACAACTTCTCATCTACACCATCTATGCACCCAAATTTACATAAATGTATCTTGAGAAAATAAAAAATCATTATAATAATTAAATTTACAATTATTATTAACAAAATGTAAATTATAATCAAAATTTTAAAATGTGAATAAAATGTACAAAATAGAAATTAATTTCCAATTTAACCATTTTGTAATAATATTAAGGAAATTTAAATATAAAACAAAACCGAAAATAAGGAAATGTCACTTTACCAAGATAGCTGTAACTTGTTAGACTTGAATTACTATTTTGTATCTAGAAACAACACAATATATTTTGTTTAATGATGATGTGTCATCTCACCATTTTTCATTGTATCAATGGAACTCTAATTCATACCAATTTATTTATGTCTATTGAGGTATAATATCAAAAGGTGTGGCTAGAAATGAATATATTTTAACAACTGCTAAATTATTGGCATGGAACCTCTTGTCATGAACAAAGTACCACTATACACACTAGGGGCATACTTCATGGAGCATTTAACTAGCTAGGAATGTATCCCCCTTTCATTTGATCCACTCACTTAATCTTTCTAAAGTTAGTTGGGTAAGCCCCGCCATCATGTAGGTAAAAATAACTAGGCCAAGAAAGAGAAAACACATAACATGACACTAGGACCTCCATGGGTAGACAGTCAATTCCACACATTGGATTCAACAATCTTGGAGAGGCCCAATCCCTCGTATATCTTCCTTTTGATGGGTGTGGCCCCATTGCAACTATTGATGTTGATCCTTTGGTTACAGTGTGTTGGGAAAAAGTCCCAAATGATCAAGACCAAATTGTTTTAGTCGTTGACACGTTTATTGACTTATGATCTATTGTTTGGCCTCGTGCCCTTCTTTATGCTTGTGACTTTCACTTTTTAGGGTGTTTTTGCCTAAGTCGAGCTTGTTTCATTTTTTGGGAAATGCCCACGTCTTTCACTATATGATGGGGCATTTTGGTGTTAGCCAACCTCAATTTTGCATGTTGCACTTGCTTGTGGAGGCTTCTTAGACAACTCACTTTTATTTCCTATTAATAGATCTTAAATAAAGCTTTATTCCCCAAAAAACTAAAATATAAAAAATATTGATAATAGAAAATACAAAGAGAAACAAAAGCCATAATATCCTAAAAATAAGTCTCAATATGCACACAAGGGTTGGGGAATCTCCACACCCAAGTTGGAATGCACATGCAATTTTGTAAAAGAAAGAGAGGCATGTCACAATTGCATCCGAATGAGCAATGTTTTTTTATTGATTGATAATAGAATGAGGATAAGAACCAAAGCAAAACATCGAGCTCTTAATTTGAATATATAGCTAAATTAGTCTCAATATGTACACGAGTTGGGGAATCTCTACACCCAAGTTGGAATGCACATGCAACTTGTATAAGAAAAAGAGACATATCCACAATTGCATCCTAATAAGCAATGTTTTTTTATTGATTGATAATAGTATGAGGACAAGAACCAAAGCAAAAAACCTCTCTTAATTTGAATATATAGCTAAACTAGTCTCAATATGCACACAGGTTGGGGAATCTCTACACCCAACATGCAATTTGTAAAAGAAAAAGAGACATATATCCACAATTGCATCCGAATAAGCAATGATTTTTTATTGATTGATAATAGAATGAGTATGAGAACCAAAGCAAAAGACCTCTTTTAATTTGAATATATAGCTAACTTAGTGATGAGTTATTAATATGAATACTTAACAACTCAACTAAAAAAGTTATTATGGTAAGTAACTATGGACCCTCAACTTAATGTTTAGTTAGTGGAGTTAGTGATGTAAGTCATTAACTCTAAATCACCTCTAAATTAATAATATAGTGAGTCTTAACAACCACTAACCTCGTCAATGATCCAAACATTCTATTAATAGAATTAACAGCAAAAAATGGACATTGACTTGTGACCTTCTAATCCCATAATTAATGTGTCTTCATAAAATAAAAAATAATTTTAATAATTAAATTTACTATTATTATTAACATACTATAAATTATAATTATAATTCCATAATTTATGTGTCTCCATAAAATAAAAAATAATTATAATAATTAATTTAGTATTATTATTAACAAAATATAAATTATAATTATAATTATAATTAAAAAATTTGAATAAAATGTGCATAGTAGAAAATAATTTCCAATTTAACCATTTTGTAATAATATTAAGAAAATTTAAATATAAAACAAAACCCAAAAATAAGGAAATGCCACTTTACCAATATAGCTGCAATCACATAAATAGCCATAAAGGATCGCCTTTGTTACATTCAACGGTAATTTTGAATTGAAAATTAAACATAAATAGCCATAAAGGATCGCGTCTGTTACATTTCACGGTCACTTTCGATTGAAAATTACAGTGCTGACTTCCGACCTTGCCCGGTGATTTGATTTATCACTCCCGCCCATCGGAAGAACTGAAAGTTTCCATATTTTAAACCAAACGATCTTCCCATCGGAAGAACTGAAAGTTCCCCCTTGTATACCCGAAGCTTGTGAACCCGCTCTGATTCTATTTGCAGCAGTATCATCATCGGCATTGAAAGGACAGTGATGGGGATATTCGGCCGTCTTTCCTTCAAGTCTCTCGCTCCAGAGGTAAATTTTCCTCCACATTTCTCTTTACACCCATTCCTTTTCCCATTCATGTTCATTGCATGCTATCAGTCAATGCTGCAGTAACTGATTTGCAATAAAATAATAATTAAAAGGTTGGGAGGAAGTTGTTGATAACTCTTTGGAAAACAGAGGTTTCAAAATATAACTGGGAGTTTTGGTCGATCCATGGTCTCATAATTTTATGATGTTTTTGTGTATATGACTGGCATATGACTTGCAGTTTATATCTCTATGTGATGACTGTTTTGATGTTATATGTGTTAACTGTTTTGTTGACTATCTGGATGATTGTTTTGAGTGATTAGCTTTGTTAGACTGATAGATTTATTGATGTACTTTTTTATTCTTAAAAAATAAGTGCAGCTTTTTTTTCTCTTCCAAAAAACTAATTCATGTTCATTGCATGCTATCAGTCAATGCTACAGTAACTGATTTGCAGTTTTATATGATCTTTTTTTGTTTTTGTTGATCGTGAAGTTCAATGTTCATGGTTATGGGTTTGTAAAGCAGAGATTATAATTTACTGTAAGTGGGGTATTTTTTTAATTCATTTGATTACAGGAGGCCAAGGAATCCTATGGATTTCCCCAGGAGTTGGATCCGTCGGTTCATGGAGTCCGACTTCTTGCAGATTTCAAGCCAGTGGAACAAACTCAGGAGCCCTCAGACAAAGACAACCCTGTTAAATGTCCAAAGCCTCAGCTCCCCATTCATCATGTAAGTATTTTCATAATCTCCATTGCTTAGCCTCTGAATTTGTTTATGTATGTTCCTTATTTTCTACCAGTGATTGGGGTCATATGACCTTCGTTTCGAATGCTATATATATGGCTTTTTGCATATAATATAGAAGCTTTAAAAATGCATCTTTATTAATGTAATAAAATAATAATTAAAATGTTGGGAGGAAGTTGTTGGTAACTCTATGCAAAATAGAGGTTTCAAAATATAACTGGGAGTTTTGGTTTATCAATGGTCTCATCATTTTATGATGTTTGTGTATATGACTAACCTATGACTTGCAGGTTATATCTTTGTGTGATGGCTATTTTGATGCTATATGTAGATGATTGTTTTGAGTGATTAGCCTTGTTAGACTAATCTATTTATTGATGTACTTTTTGATTCTCAATAAATAATATAAGTATAGTTTTTTTTGTCTCTTCCAAAAAAGATTAATTAATCAGATCTAAATATGTTGTAAACTCACCAATATAGAACTAAATAAGAAAAAATTAAACTTTTGAAAGGCAAGCAAAGAAAATATTGAAAACAATTAGAATGGGAAGGTCAAAATAATATTTCTAAATCTGTTGTGAATTCACCAATAGAAAATTAAATAGAAAAAAGTTAAACCTTTGAAGGGCAAGGAAAAAGTTAAACCCTCTCAGGGCAAGAAAAGATAATATTTAAAACAATTAGAATGGGAGATTATAATTTATATCACATTAGTCAAGGATGGGTGTGAGCTTTAGAAATAGACGCCTCAATCATTCAATGATAAGAATTGTTGAATCGTTCAAAAATTAACAAAAGAATAGAAGTTTGAACATTCCACAGAGAAATGAAAATCTTAAAACACTATCTGCCCCAAAATACATGGGAAGAATTTGAAATGGGATCTGCCCCAAAATACATGGGAAGATATTGAAATGGTACCCATTGTGTATCTATTCTTTGTTTTGTGAAGTGTTTTATTTTAGGTTTGATATAATAAAATTTACCTTACTATCTGGATATATGTATAATTTTTGTAAGGAAACATTTTCCCTAAAATTTGTGGACAACGTCCATGTCTATATGTGTATTTTTTGTTAAAGAAACAATTCGTGAGTACAACCCAACATCTCCACTTTTGTTGGATGGCATTCTTCATTGCAATTGGTTGTTGAATCAAGAAGAATTGAACTTGACTATATAATAGGGAAATCAGTTGAGATAACCTTCAGGGAACCAAAGGCCTAATAATATTGGTGACAATAGGTTAAACTAACCTCTTTAACTATATGTAAGAAAATTTATTTCAACCTAAGATTTTTTAAGCACAAAAAAGTTTTTGCTACCTTAGGTTGTGATTAAACACCCATAAAAATTTAAAAAATGTAAGGTTTGAGGTGCAGTGATACAATGTAAGGCTTGTGGTTACACCAAAACTTGCAGATGTTGATGAACATTTGAAACCTAGAACAACGCCCTATCACCATTTGAAACCGAGCACAAGACCCTATCACTAGGCCCAGCAAATTCAGAAGTATTGAACTTGATTCCATAATAAGATAGTACGAGTTGAGGTATCTTTTTTGGGAACCAAACACATAACATAGAAAATTTATTGGTGACAACAGGTTAAGCTAACCTCTTTAACTATATGTAAGTAAATTTATTTCAACCTGTATTTTTTAAAGACAAAGAAGTTTAAGCTACCTTAGTTTGTGTTTAAACACTCATAAAAATAAAAATCTGAGACATCATAGATTCATCCAAAAGTTTGTGCTTAAACACCAATAAAAAAATTGAGACATCATAAATTCATCTTGATGTTGAATTTTTTAAACTCCTTGATATTTGCTAGTTAGTAATCTTTTGTTAAATGTTTTATCCATAAAATGGGTGAAAAGTCATCTTAACAGATTTTCTTTAGAATGAAAATTATTAGTAAATACCCATCTAAACCTTGCTATATGGAGTGACACTTTAGCAAAGCTCAGAAATAAATACATGTGACCTCTATCTATTAATATATTTATTAATCTGGTTGATGCAAACCTCTATACCTCATGTGTTTTAGATCTAAACTTATTTCATTTTCATAATATTATTATTAAGTTAAAAAGTACAACTTTACACTAGCAAGGATTCTCAAATGCGTTTGTCTTTATATTAGTTTCCTTTTATGTTGTTTTATTTTGTATGTTGCATACATTAGCTAAAGAATTGACCAATTCTTCAGTACGGAACGTTAAAACATTAATGCCGGCCAGAAGTTGTTGGAGGAGTTGTCATTCCTTTTCTTGACTTTGTCTGCTCAAGTATTCTGGAAATTTCAAGTCTTCTTTGAGTGTCCAAAACAGTGAATAAACGTCGGTTGTCTGGTTGCAGGATGGAAGAATATTGAAGGAGAGACTACTACAGGAAAACAGTGGAAGAATTACTGAGTTGCCTGTTTTAAAAGAAGACGGGAGTCAATTGCCCGTATCACTTAAGAGGTTACATGACAATGTTTCTAACGATACCGTTCTCAAATTCCCTAAGTAATATTGTCAAGCAGTAACTCTAACCTTTTCACCCATGGCTTTTGAATCTTATGGAAGGTCCTACGAAATAAGAGGGCAAGAGTATGTGCTGATAATTCCTTGGGGTTAGCATTTTGCTAGTGTCATGTTATAGCTTAGAATGAAAACTTGGTCCTATTACATTGTTGCAAATAAGAACCTATAAATTTAGATGAAGTCGATAAGAATCTATAAATTTAGAGATGAGATATGAGCATTAACAATAAGCATATTTATGAAGTGGTTGTGTCTTTTTATTAGCTTTTATATGCATTTTTTAAAGCAAAGTAAATTTAAAACTTGTTATATTATTATGGATAGCAAGATTTGTGTTATAGAAACAATTCAAAAAGGCTCCATTGTTAGGTGTTTTCAAGATTTTTTAGTGGATGTGTAAGAAATCATTTGATGAGGGTAATATTGTGTTATGAACCAAATTTTGTAGATAACATAAAAACATAAATGAAAGTGTCTCCATGCCTTGAGAATGATAAATAGTGGTCAAACAATGTCTTGACACGTGTCAACCTCCTTTTACAATATGTCCAATGGAGAAGACAAGATAGAATGCCTATACAAATGAATCTCCTTTATGATAAGTTGGAGGTAAAGCGACCATGATGTAACTTGCCACTTATTCTCTCCATGTTTGTGGAATGAAGGTCCATCTCCAAACGTCCTAGATTCATGGAGATTCTTTATCCGTTTCTGCATTCACTCACTCTTTATTGCACAATCTTTTCTTTTTGTGGTCTTTTAATATATATTTCAATAATACAGTAAATTTCATCTCTGTATGTTGCATCCAAATTTTTGTTTAGCATGAAATTTCAGTGTAGATGTTTGAATTCACTTTAAAAAAGAAGGGATCCATGAACATCTTCACACTCCAAACAATTCTAAATGGGAGTTATTGATTTTCACACACAAGTTTGTTTCCCACTTGTATTTGTTGATTTGATGTGATGTAGATAAGACATGAATGCCATTTGATCTCTCATCATTCATTCAGTGTGTGTTATGTGATGTGCTAGTAATAAATAAAGGATAAGACCTTAACATAACCACCCTCTTTTAAAAGGGTTTTCCCTCAAAGCTTGTAATTGAGGAAGTCTCTTCATGAATTGCTCATTTTTTCCTTATAACTTTCTTTAGAGTCATATTATTGTACTTGATTATTTACACTATAATGGTTCTATTTTGAAGAGACAAAAAATGTTAACATTTTTGTTAAATAATCAACTTCCTTATTCTTCTAACTTTTGAATTTTAATTTTCAGGGGCATAGTTTGCCTCAAACCCCTTTTTACTAAATATACATGATAAAACTTATGAATGCCAGCAGGAAAGTCTAACTCATAAGCCACCTTTTCAATCTTGTGAAGTATCTTCACGACCAATAAATTTTAGAGCTAATTTCACATTTTTCTTTTGTTCGAGGAGTAGATTGCTTATAAGGTTGTAGTCTCAAAAATACCCAATCACCCTCCTTAATATGTCTTTCACTTCCATGTTGATTTGCTTGTTGCTTCATTCTATTTTGGGCCATTTGAAGTTTTTCTCTAAGATTTTGCAATTTATTTTAGTCTTTTCCATATATGAGTCTATTTCCTATACTTAGGAACTGTCTTGCAAAAGGGATGTGATACTATGAACTTGAAACAGATAAATAAATTCAATTAGAGACATCTTAGATGTGTGATAGGTGGTATTATACCACCATTCTAATAGAGGAAGTGAGTAGACCTATTGATATTTCTTGTCTGAAAATAGCAATGAAGATAACCCTCTAAACATTTGTTGTCTACTTATATTTGTCCATTTGTTTGTGGATAATATGATTATATCATAACTAGTGTTAGTCCCCTTAACTTTCATAACTCTTTCCACGAATTTCCTATGAATTTGGGATCTCTATCACTTATTATTTTACTTTAGGAGATCCATGAATTCTATGAATTTTATTTGTGAACAAATTTTCCACTTGGGTTGTAGTATATGTATTTTGAATTCCACAAAATATTTGTATTTTGTGAATCACTCCACGACCATAAAAATGACATCCTTAATTTTGATTTTTGTAAATTTGTAATGAAGTCTATTGATATCACTTCAATCTTTGATTAGTCATGTGTAAATGTTGAAGTAACCATGGAGGATTGACTATCTCTCCTTTGTTCTTTTGGAAAACCTAACATCCTCTTACAAATGTTTGAATATATTTCTTTATTCCTCCCACATTTTTTTTATATTATTTGATATATTTTAAGGAATCTTAAATGCCCCACCACCATAGAGTTACGCGATTCCATTAATATTCTTTGTTGCAACTTTGATTGAGAAGATAAAAATATTCTACCCTTGTAACAAAGAATATCTCTCTTCCACTCCAACTGTTATATAGATATATTTTTTTCTTTTAGAAATTGTATTTTCTATCCAATACTGTTGTCTTCTTTCCATTCATGAAAAGGTTCTACCAAACACATGAGAATGGAATATGTAGTGGAATATGAACTAGAAGCTTATATTTTGGGAAGAGCATCTATTACCACATAGCCTTTCTCTTATTTGTAGATGATTTCAAAATAAAACACTTTCATTTTTTCTATACATTTTTGTTTCTCTTCTTGTTACAATCTTTTCTCCAAAAAGTACTTGACAATGTATAGGTCCATTTTGACTTTAAAATGCCTCTTGATAACATATTGTCTTCATTTTTTATTACATGTAAAATTATTGTCATTTATTTTCCATATGTAGATTTAATGAAGTGTGTTCTCTTGAATTGTTTACTTTCAAAAGATAAAGGTATTCCTTCGTGCAACACTAGTTCCAAATCCTCATCCCAACACATCACATTCAACTATAAATATTTTACCAAAATTAGTCTTGGCGGATAATAGTTTAGAATATGTTGTTGCCTTGATCCACTCATGAATGTGAGAAAAATCTTAGCTCATTGAGGGCGGTCTTGAGGGAACTCCAACTAGTTGGGTGAAACTATCATGACAACACTCAACTCCTTTGTTTAGGCCATATCCTAAATAAAATCCAAGGGAGGTAAACCCTAAGAAATATCAATAAGGTCACTTTGAGAAAAGATACCTAGGAGTTAATAAAAGAAAGTAGGAAATTAATCTAGAAGTATATTTAACTAAAAAATCAACATTTGGAGTCACTAAAATGAGTAAATCAAAGCTTCAATATATATATATAAGAGATAAGTACTTTAGCCATTCGGGAAAAAGGATACAATAGTAGAACTAGAAATAATTGCAAGCCATCCTATGGATTAATTTACTCACAGAAAGGAAATTTATTTAATTAATAGAAAGTGAACGCAAAGTCAAATTTTGAACTCCTTGGAGATAGGATTGACTTTACTTGTTAAATGGGGGATCGTCAATTTGTGAACTTGGTTGATGTAGGGATTGAGTGTTATTTACTTGTATATTATTAAGGGTAGATGGGATTTTTTGATATGCACAAGGTTCATAGAAATAAGTCTAGATGTCAACTGTGGTACCGCATGAAGATGGGACTAAATCAGAGTTGCATGGAATGTCCAACATAGTACGCAAAATGAGGGTGTATCTTAACGGTCGCCAATGGTCACTACCTAGTATGCTCCATTAATTATAGGATTTTCCAATGAAGTGACGATTATGTAAATCTTTATTGATGTGACAATGCATATCTAGGGAGGATTAGTTTTAATTTTAGTTAATGCGAAGTGTTTAGAGCTAACCTTTAGATGGAATTAAGTGGATAATTACAACACATTCATGAATAAATGAGCATAATGGACTAGCATGCAATATTATTAAATTACAAAACAAAGAAGACTAAAAAATCTAAGGTTAATTTTAGAGAAGCAAAGGAAGTGTGGTCTAATGTAGATTAGGAATTAATATAGAGTTAGCATGAAAAGTTAGATGCAAAAATTGACACATGCAAAAAATGAGGCATGGGGGTAGGGGGGTATGACATCACCACCCTCCTCGATTGGTTAAAAACTTGAATTAGAGATTTTGAGAAGTGATTACTATTTGTCCTTTTGGAAACACTCAAACTTACGAGTTTATGGAATAGGGTCAGTGCAAGAAGATGATGGACCTTTAAGATGCAATCCTAGTTTTCAAAAACAACATCATGCTACCAAAAAATACATCAACCCGAGCCTGANGCGAATTTTCGATACATAAAAGTTATATATTCGGAAAGGTGCTTCAATTTTCTACATTTCATGTTTTTTACTCAATGCAAGATATTTTGCATAAGTATCTCAAAAAATCCAAGTAAGTTGAGGGATGCCTGATTTTTCAGGTTTCTATTGCATCTAACGCACCAAAAAGGTCCATCATCTTCTTGCACTCACCCAATAAGTAGAGTGAAAAATTCAAGCAATACTATCTTTTTACCAACTTAATCCAATCAACCCAAGGGGGGGAATTGAGGTTGGTTTTTGGGATGCATTTTCACTATCCTAAATATGAAACTAAAATTTAGAAAAAAGAAACAAATATAATCTAGAATAGATCCATTTGACCTCTCCCAAATGGATTCTAAACCTACCACAAAGAGTTATTCTAAAATACATTGAAATAGGAGGTTAGAATCTACAAATCCAAATGGATGTAAGTATTCATATCATGATATTTTATATTTTTTCTAGAGTGGGAAGCACGATAAAATATTATAGCGAGACCAATTAGAATTGTTTCAAGTAGTCAAATAGGATTTTATTTCAAGATCTATGCATAGATGTGCATTAATAGTTACATGTGTGTATCTTTCGGTAACATGCACTAACATGAAAATGATTTTTTTCTCAAACTACAAAAGATATTCAACTTTAATGATATATTTAAGTGCATGGAAGTATAAGTTCTAAAAAATGGAATATGAATTTGCAGTCAAGAGATCAACTACAAGATATCATGTAATTATATCTAATTAGAAAAATGGAGATTTTTACTTGAGGATGGTAGAATGAAGAGGATGAATGTCCTTTAGGTAGGTAATGAAGTTTCAAAATGGTGCACCGAGGACTACTAGAATGATTTATCCACCAAGTTTGGTAGGATATCTCAAGGATAATCACTCACTTCTTGATGCATGAGGACTTGAAAAAAAATCAAAATGGGAGATTGGATCTCCCTTCCTACTCCTTTAGGTGTATTCCTACAAGAAAATGTTATATAAAGCACCAATTGAAACTGAAAGAATGATTAAAACAAAATTCTATCATGTAGTATATAGAAAACCACAATAGAATACTATCTAAAGATATTAAACATGTTTTGCTTCCAAATTAGCAAGTGTTGCATCCCTTTTAATGCCCAGTTTTACATCCGAGTTTATGTCCACATTAGAACCTTGTTTGGAAACCACTTTAGTGCCCCATTTAGGGCCCATTTTACTTCCACAATATCACCTCATTTTGATTCTCGTTTAACTCATTGGGTTGCTTCTTATTTTGCTTCCTCATGAATCTTGCATTTAGCTTCCCATTTAGCATCTAGTTTTGCTTTTTTGTTTCCCACTTGTTTAGATTCTAGTTTGGATTCTACTTTTGCATCCAAAATAACACCAAAATTGACTTCCAAATTATATTCATGTTTTGTGTCCAATCTAGATTTGTGACAAGCCTTTAAACTTCCATTTTATCTCCTAGTTTTGATTCATCTTTTGCTTCCTTATTAGCACCACATTATGCTTTCTATTTAGCACCTACAATTGAATCCAATTTTTTGCTAATATATTTATTATATCATATTATTATAATTATTTCATTAATTTCAATAGTTCTCATATTTCATTTACTTCAGAGTTTTAAAATAACAAAATGAAACATTCAAAATAATTGTAGATATGTGTATTGAAATAATTGCATGGAATTTATGAATAAATTTAGTACAAATGGAGAACATTCATTAAAATTCGTAATCTCATCATATATATTAATTTTTCATGAAAAGATAATCGACAACTCCCAAAAATACAAATTTATAATATAATAATGATAACATCGTCATTTTATTTCATCAAAAGAAGTGAAAGTATAAAACATCCTCACATCAATAACCTCTCATATAGATCATTGTAGTAAGGTTAAAAGAACAAGTGAAGCATACATATAGTGAAAATACCAATATGATAAGAAATAATTTTTTTATGTGATATGTCAAAATGATAAAAAGTAATCAAAGTTTATATGTCGACATGAATCCATTATACAAATCGATATGACCCATAATGTAATGTGAAATTGGATCATCATAAAAATAGCAATACATGTCTAGTAGCATGGAGAAAGTAATAACATTCACAATATCAACATTAGCATCAATGACTACGACCACCAAAATCATAATCATGATCATGATCATTATCCTCATCATCATCACCTAACCCAACATTGTCTCCATCGTCATCTTCATATGATCCATCATCATTATCATCATTAGATTTCTCTTGCACAATGTTAGCATAATATCGATCATCATCCAAGCAATTATCTTCACTAGTTTTAATGAATCAACAAAAAAAACCAATGAATCATTAATATTAATTTCATGACCTAATGCATTATTTTGTTATATTGCAAATAGTGTTCTAATTCATGAATTCTCATTACTAAGGCTAGGATGGAAAAATCATTAGTTCCATTAGAATTATGGCATCATAATACAACTAGGAAACCCCTCTCTAGTGAATTCATGGATAAAACATTATCTATTTTGATGATTTTTGCAACTAGGTTTTTGCTCAATAACATCTAATCCAATTTTTTCATTGGAGGGCAAATTTGGGAACTATTTAAGACCCAAATATTCCATGATATTATCTTGATTAAACAAATTGCAAGCCTTGAGTTTCCTTAATGGTAGGCTACTTACTTGATTCTACCAATCGTCGGCATGCTTCTGCTACTCTTTGTTTGTTCGATTCCCTTGTCGTCTTCTTGCTTGGCTCTTCGTACTTCCACTTATTCTCCTTGTGGGAGCATGTACTAATTCCCAGTTGATTTGTCTCCCTTTCTTTGAGAATGCTTTCTTTTAACAGGATCACATGCTCCCATGAGACATACCCGTTTCATACATTTGCATGCAATTTATCGATTCCTTCCATATCTAGATATGCTATGTCCATACCCTCTTCTTCCTCCCTTGTGTATCGATCCAAAACATCTCGGTGTCTCTCTTTTGTGGCCTCATTTCCACTCTTAGTAGGTATATCCATTTCCTCCTCATGGCGTTATCCCCCTGCTTTCCTTATGGATTCTTTTCAAGGGTTACCTCCAAGAGGTCCTCAAGAACATCGAACTTATTAGTCACCCACATATTCTTATTCACCTTCTCGTTGTCCTCCTTTCTCCCTCCTCGCTTTCGTGAGGGAACCTAAGTAAACCCTTGATCATTTTTTTTCTCCTCCTTATGTGGTGTTCTGAGGTGTTGGATTTGGAATGTTCATGGGGCATTCCCTAAACGGATGGCCATAATCATGGCACCTTCGACACTGAAATGGGATGTCTTCATAATCTAGTGTTTGCAGCTAGTCCTCATCTTCCCATAACATTCTGATCGATTGTGGTATTTCTTTGGTGAGATCCATATAGACTTAATGTCGAGTTAGTGGATTTAGTGATGTAAGTCATTAACTCTAAATCACCTCTAAATTAATAATATAGTGAGTCCTAACAACCACTAACCTAGTCATTTAATGACCCAAACATTCTATTAATAGAATTAAAAGGTATAAAATGGACATTGACTTGTGACGTTCTAATCCCATAATTAATGTGTCTCGATAAAATAAAAAATAATTATAATAATCAAATTTACTATTATTATTAACAAAATATAAATTATAATTAAAATTCCATATTTAATATGGCTCCATAAAATAAAAAATAATTATAATATTTAATTTACCATTATTATTAACAAAATATAAATTATAATTAAAATTTAAAAATTTAAATAAAATGTACATAGTAGAAAATAATTTCCAATTTAACCATTTTGTAATAATATTAAGGAGATTTAAATATAAAACAAAACTGAAAATAAGGAAATGTCACTTTACCAAGATAGTTGTAACTTGTTAGACTTGAAGTGCTATTTTGTATCTAGAAACAACACAATATGTTTTGTTTAATGATGATGCGTCATCTCACCATTTTTCATTGTATCAATGGAACTCTAATTCATACCAATTTATTTATGTCGATTAAGGTATAATGTCAAAAGGTGTGGCTAGAAATGAATCACCTTTAACAAGTGCTAAATTAATGGCATGGAACCTCTTGTCATGAACAAAGTACTACTATACACACTAGGGACATACCTTTGAGAGCATTTAACTAGCTAGGAATATATCCCCCTTTCATTTGATCAACTCACTTAATCTTTATAAGGTGAGTTGGGTAGGTGAGTTGGGTAAGCCCCGCCATCATGTAGGTAAAAATAACTAGGAGAGGAAATAGACAACATATAACATGACACCAGGACCTCCATGGGTAGACAATCAATTCCACACATCAGATTCAACAATCTTGGAGAGGCCCAATACCTCATATCTTCCTTTTGATGGGTGGGGCCCCATTGCACCTATTGATGTTGATCCTTTGGTTACATTGTGGTGGGGAAAAGTCCCAAATGATCAAGACCAAATTCCTTTATTCATTGACATGGCTATTGACTAATGATATCTTGTTTGGCCTTGTGCCCTTCTTTATGCTTGCGACTTTCAATTTTTTAGGGTGTTTTTGCCTAAGTCAAGCTTGTTTCATTTTTTGGGCATGCCAAGGTCTTTCACTATATGATGGGGCATTTTGGTGTTAGCCAACCTCGATTTTGCATGTTGCACTTGCTTGTGGAGGCTTCTTAAACAACTCACTTTCATTTCCTATTAATAGATCTAAATAAAGCTTTATTCCCCAAAAAAATAAAATATAAAAAAACATTGATAATAGAAAATACAAAGAGAAACAAAAGCCATAATATCCTAAAAATGAGTCTCGATATGCACACAAGGGTTGGGGAATCTCCACACCCAACTTGGAATGCACATGCAATTTTGTAAAAGAAAGAGAAAAATGTCACAATTGCATCCGAATGAGCAATGTTTTTTTATTGATTGATAGTAGAATGAGGATAAGAACCAAAGCAAAACACCGAGCTCTTAATTTGAACATATAGCTAAATTAGTCTCAATATGCACACGGGTTGGGGAATCTCTACATCCAAGTTGGAATGCACATGCAATTTGTACAAGAAAAAGAGACATATCCACAATTGCATCCTAATAAGCAATGATTTTTTATTGATTGATAATAGAATGAGGATAAGAACCAAAGCAAAAAACCTCTCTTAATTTGAATATCATAGCTAAATTAGTCTCAATATGCACATAGGTTGGGGAATCTCTACACCCAAGTTGGAATGCACATGCAATTTGTAAAAGAAAAAGAGACATATATCCACAATTGCATCGGCATAAGCAATGATTTTTTATTGATTGATAATAGAATGAGTATAAGAACCAAAGCAAAAGACCTCTCTTAATTGGAATATATAGCTAACTTAGTGATGAGTTATTAATATGAATACTTAACAACTCAACTAAAAAAGTTATTATTGTAAGTAACTAATGACCCTCAACTTAATGTTAAGTTAGTGGAGTTAATGATGTAAGTCATAAACTCTAAATCACCTCTAAATTAATAATATAGTGAGTCCTAACAACCACTAACCTCATCATTTAATGATCCAAACATTCTATTAATAGAATTAATGGTTAAAAATGGCCATTAACTTGTGACCTTCTAATCCTATAATTAATGTGTCTCTATAAAATTAAAAAATAATTATAAAGATTAAATTTACTATTATTTTTAACATAATATAAATTATAATTAAAATTCCATAATTAATATGTCTCTATAAAATAAAAAATAATTATAATAATTAATTTACTATTATTATTAAGAAAATATAAATTTAAATTTAAATTTAAAAATTTAAATAAAATGTACATAGTAGAAAATAATTTCCAATTTAACAATTTTGTAATAATATTAAGGAGATTTATATATAAAACAAAACCCAAAAATAAGTAAATGCAATCGCATAAATAGCCATAAAGGATCGCCTTTGTTACATTCAACGGTCATTTTGAATTGAAAATTAGACATAAATAGCCATAAAGGATCGCGTCTGTTACATTTCACGGTCACTTTCGATTGAAAATTACAGTGCTGACTTCCGACCTTGCCCGGTGATTTGATTTATCATTCCCGTCCATCGGAAGAACCGAAAATTCCCATATTTTAAACCAAACGATCTTCCCACTACTACTACCCCTTGTCTATCCGAAGCTTGTATCAGTATCATCATCGGCATTGAAAGGACAGTGATGCGGATATTCGGCCGTCTTTTCGTCAAGTCTCTCGCTCCAGAGGTTATGGGTTTGTAAAGCAGAGATTATAATTTACTGTAAGTGGGGTATTATTTTTATTCATTTGATTACAGGTGGCCAGGGAATCCTATGGATTTCCCCAGGAGTTGGATCAGTCGGTTCATGGAGTCCGACTTATTGCAGATTTCAAGCCAGTGGAACAAACTCAGGAGCCCTCAGGCAAAGAGAACCGTGTTAAATGTCCAAAGCCTCAGCTCCCCATTCATCAGGTAAGTATTTTCATATTCATAATCTCCATTGCTAAGCCTCTGAATTTGTTTATGTATGTTCCTTATTTTCTACCAGTGAGTGGGGTCATATGACCTTCGTTTCGAATGCTTTATATCTGGCTTTTGCATATAATATAGAAGCTTTAAAAATGCATTTTTATTAATGCAATAAATTAATAATTAAAATGTTGGGAGGAAGTAGTTGATAATTCTTTGGAAAATAGAGGTTTCAAAATGTAACTGGGAGTTTTGGTCTATCCATGGTCTCATCATTTTATGATGTTTTTGTGTATATGACTGGCATATGACTTGCAGTTTATATCTCTATGTGATAGCTGTTTTGATGCTGTATATGTTAACTGTTTTGTTGACTATCTAGAGTGAATGTTTTGAGTGATTAGCTTTGTTAGACTGATTGATTTATTGATGTAGTTTTTGATTCTCAATAAATAATATAAGTATAGTTTTTTTTTCTCTTCCAATAAAAACTAATTAATCAGATTTAAATATGTTGTAAACTCACCAATATAGAACTAAATAAGGAAAAGTTAAACTTTTGAAGGGCAAACAAAAAAAATATTGAAAACAATTAGAATGGGAAGGTCAAAACAGTATTTCTAAATCTGTTGTAAATTCACCAATATAAAACTAAATAGAAAAAAGTTAAACCTTTGAAGGACAAGAAAAGAAAATATTGAAAACAATTAGAGTGTGAAGGTGGTATAGGGGGCAGGAGATTATAATTTATATCACATTAGTCAAGGTTGGGTGTGCCCTTTAGAAATAGACTCTTGAATCATTCAATGATAAGAATTGCTGAATCATTCAATGATAAGAATGATTCAGCACATAGAAATGAAAACCTTAAAATACTATCTGCCCCAAAATACATGAGAGGAATTTGAAATGTGATCTGCCCCAAAATACATGGGAAGAATTTGAAATGGTAGCCACTGTGTATAAATTTTTTGTTTTGTGAACTGTTTTATTTTAGGTTTGATATAATAAAATTTACCATACTATCTGGATATATTTATAATTTTTTTAAGGAAACATTTTCCCCAAATTTTTTGGACAATGTCCATGACTATATGTTCTTGTTCTTATGTAAATTTCTAATCCAAGGCTAAAGTTTTTTTTTAGCTAAAAATTAATAAAAGAATAGAAGTTTGAACATTCCACACATAAATGAAAATCTTAAAACACCATCTGCCCCAACATTCCACACAAAAAAGAAAACCTTAAAACACTATGTGCCCCAAAATACATGGGAAAATTTGAAATGGGGTCTGCCCCAAAATACATGGGAAGATATTGAAATGGTACCCACTGTGTATCTATTCTTTGTTTTGTGAAGTGTTTTATTTCAGTTTTGATATAATAAAATTTACCATACTATGTGGATATATGTATTATTTTTTTAAGGAAACATTTTCCACAAAATTTGTGGACAATGTCCATGACTATATATGTATTTTTTTTAAAAGAAACAATTCCTGTACAACAGAGCTTCTCCACTTTTGTTGGATGGCATTTTTCATTGCAATTGGTTGTTGAATCCAGAAGAATTGAACTTGATTCCATAATAGGGAAATCAGTTGAGATAACCTTTAGGGAACCAAACACACAATAATATTGGTGACAATAGGTTAAGCTAACCTCTTTAACTATATGCATGCAAATTTATTTCAACCTCAGATTTTTGAAGCACGAAAAAGTAATTTATTTCAACCTGGTATTTTTAAGCAAAAAAAAGTTTTTGCTACCTTAGTTTGTGCTTAAACAACCATAAAAATTAAAAAAATGTAAATTTTGAGGTGCTCTAATACCATGTAAGGTTTGTGGTTACACCAAAACCTGTAGATGTGGATGAACATTTAAAACCCAGCACAATGCCCTATCACCACTGTGGCTGTTAGTCCGCATTTTTACATTCCGAGAGGTACTGGGATTATACCATGATGTTGTACGGATACTGCAACAAAAAAACTCAGACATCATATATCTATCTTGATGCTTATAATCTTAAACACCATGCTATTTACTTCTTAGTAATATTTTCTTAAATGTTTTACCCATTAAATAGTGAAAAGTCATCTTAAAATATTTACCCCATAATGAAAGTTATTAATAAATACCCATCTTATGTATTGAGTATTTTTTTGTAAGTATGAAAAATTCTTGTTTAAGTTTGATAGTGTTGCCATTTTTCATCTCTGTGTATGGAAAGTACATCTCACACTTTATCAAAGCTGAGAAATAAATACATCTCACTTCTATCTATAATCTGGTTGATACAAACCTCTATACCTCATGTATTTTAGATATAAACTTATTCCCTTTGCTTTATCATGTTAAAATGTACTACTTTACACTAGCAAGGATTCTCAAATGGGCTGGTCTTTATATTACTTTCTTGTTTATGCTGTTGTATTTTGTATGTTCCATATAGTAGCTAAAGAATTGACCAACTCTTCTAAGCAATTCATCATGACAACCCACCCAGCTTCTCCATTTTTGTTGAATGACATTCTTCTAAACAATTCATTTTCTCCACTTCTGTTGGATGACATTCTTCATTGGTGCTTGCTGTTGAACCCAGAAGAATTGAACTCGATTCTAGAAGAATTGAACTTGATTCCATTATAAGATAGTATGATACTTAAAATCACTTGAGGTAACTTTTTTGGGATCCAAACACATGACAAAGAAAATTGATTGGTGACAACAAGTTAAGCTAACCTGTTTAACTATATGTAAGTAAATATATTTCAAAGTGCATTTTTTAAACACAAAGAAGTTTATGCTACCTTAGTTTGTGTTTAAACACTCAAAAAAATAAAAATCTAAGACATCATAGATCCATCTTGATGTTGAATTTTTTTAAACACGTTGATATTTGCTAGTTAGCAATCTTCTATTAAATATTTTATCCATAAAATAAGTGAAAAGTCATCTTAACAGATTTTCTCTAGAATGAAAATTAATAATAAATACTTATCTAAACCTTGCTGTTTGGAGTGACACTTCATCAAAGCTAAGAGATAAATATATGTGACCTCTATCTATTAGTATATTTATTAATCCAGTTGATGCAAACCTCTATATCTCTTCATGTATTTCAGATCTAAACTTATTTCCTTTGCATAATACTATTATTATGTTAAAAAGTACAACTTTACAGTAGCAAGGATTCTCAAATGGGTTTGTCTTTATATTACTTTCCTGTATTGTTATGTTAAAAAGTACAACTTTACACTAGCAACGATTCTCAAATGCGTTTATCTTTATATTACTTTCCTGTTTATGCTGTTTTATTTTTTATGTTACATACAGTAGCTAAAGAATTGATCAATTCTTCAGTACGAAACGTTAAAACATTGAATGGCGGGCCATAGATTGTTGGAGGAGTTGTACCCGCGCACTAAATGGTATGTTTCTGGATGGTTCAACCTGACTTGGTCTCGACACGTTCGTTCATCAATAATCCAAGCTGCCTGGCCATTCATTGACCTTGAGAACAAAATATGGTTATGGTACAAACGAACCAATAGTTCCTTCGAAGCGCTTGTCCCCATTGAGGAGAGCAAGGAAGGATTGCTTGTCTGCATCGGGCAAGGAAGTTACCTATCTTATTGGTCTGCATTCTATTTATTGGAGTCTCGTATAATAATCTAGGAACTATCTGGCTGACCACAACTATGACTCGCCTACATATAAAATCTATTTTTTTAGCCCGGTCCTCTACTCCTTAAATTATGAATGAAAGGTAGTTCACCTTTTACTCGCAACATATCTGCAACATAATAATAATGTGCTTCATTTCTTTAGCTACTGTATTCAACATACAAAATAAAACATTAAAACATTAATGGCCAGCCATAAGTTGTTGGATGAGTTGTCATTCCTTTTATTTACTTTATCTGCTCAGTTATTGAGAAAATTTCAACTTTTCTTTGAATGTCCAAAACAGTGAATGAACATCGGTTGTCTGGTTGCAGGATGGAAGAATATTGGAGAGACTACTACAGGAAATCAGTGGAAGAATTATTGAGTTGCCTGCTTTGAAGGAAGACGGGAGTCAATTGCCCGTATCACTTAGAGGTTACATCACAATGGTTCTAACGATACCGTTCCCAAATTCCCTAAGTAATATTGTCAAGCAGTAACTCTAAGCTATTCACCCATGGCTTTTCAATCTTATGGAAGGTCCTGCGAAATAAGAGGGCAAGAGTATGTGCTGATAATTCTTGGGTTAGCATTTTGCTAGCGTCCTGTTATAGCCTAGAATGAAAACTTGGTCCTGTTACATTGTTGCAAATAAGAAATTATAAATTTAGAGATGAGATATTAGCATTAACAATAAGTATATTTATGAAGTGGTTGTGTTTTTATTAGCTTTAATATGAATTTTTTTAAGCAAAGTAAATTTAAAACTTGTTATATTATTATGGATAGCGAGATTTTTGTTATAGAAACAATTCAAAAAGGCACAATTCTTAGGTGTTCTCAACATTTTTTAGTGGATGTGTAAGAAATCATTTGAAGAGGGTAATATTGTGTTATGAACCAAATTTTGTAGATAACATAAAAACATAAATGAAACTGTCTCCATGGCTTGAGAATGATAAATAATCATCCAACAATGTCTTGAGAGGTGTCAACCTCCTTTTACAATAGGTCCAATGCATAGGACAAGATAGAATGCCTATACAAATGAATCTCCTTTATGATAAGTTGGAGGTAAAGTGACCATGATGAAACTTGCCACTTATTTTCTCCATGTTTGTGGAATGGAGGTTCATCTCCAAAAGTCCTAGATTCATGGAGATTCTTTATCCTTGTTTTTATTGTGGGTTTTTACATGATTTTATTTCGCCTATTTTTATTGCAATTTTTTTTTCCTAGATGAGGTTGTAGTAGCTTAAAGTTTGGGGATTTGAATTTAACAGGTTTCTCCATTCACTCACTCTTGCATAATCTTTTCTTTTTGTGGTCTTTTAATATATATTTCAATAATAGACTAAATTTCATCTCAGTATGTTGAATCCAAATTTTTCTTTAGCATGAAATTTCACTGTAGATGTTTGAATTCACTTTAAAAAAGAAAGGATCCATGAACATCTTGACACTCCAGACAATATTAAATGGGAACTTGTCTCCCACTTGTATTTGTTGATTTGATGTGATGTAGATAAGACATGAATGCCATTTGATCTCTATCATCATTGATCCACTCATCATTCATCCACTGTGTGTTATGTGGTGTGCTAGTAATAAATAAAGGATAGGACCTTAACATAACCACCCTCTTTTTAAAAGGCATTTCCCTCAAAGCTTGTAATTGAGGACGTTTCTTCATGAATTGCTCATTTTTTCCTTATAACTTTCTTTGGAGTCATATTATTGTACTTGATTATGTACACTATAATGGTTCTATTTTGAAGAGACAAAAAATGATAACTTTTTTTGTTAAAGAATTAACTTCCTTATTCTTCTAACTTTTGAATTTTAATTTTCAATGGCATAATTTGCCCAAAACCCATTTTTAGGAAGTATACATGATAAAACTTATGAATGCGAGAAGGAAAGTATAACTCATAAGCCACCTTTTCAATCTTGTGAAGTATCTTGGCTGGCCAATCAATTTTAGAGCTAGTTTCAGATTCTTCTTTTGTTGGAGAGTAGATTGCTTATAAGGTTGTAGTCTCAAAAATACCCAATCACCCTCCTTAATATGTCTTTCACTTCCATGTTTATTTGCTTGCTCCTTCATTCTATTTTGGTCCATTTGAAGGTTTTCTCTAAGATTTTGCAAATTATTTTAGTCTTTTCCATATATGAGTCTATTTCCTATACTTATGAACTGTCTTGAAAGAGGGACAAGAGGGATGTGATACTATGAACTTGATACCAATAAATAAATTCAAATAGAGACATCTTAGATGTGTGATAGGTGGTATTATACCACCATTCTAATAGAGGAAGCCGGTAGACCTATTGATATTTCTTGTGTGAAAAATAGCAATGAAGAGAACCCTCTAAACATTTGTTATCCATTTAGATTTCACCATCTGTTTGTGGATAATATGATTATTTCATAACTAGTGTTGTTCCCCTTAACTTTCACAATTCTTTTGAGTAATTTTCTATGAATTTTGGATCTCTATCACTTATTATTACTTTAGGAGATCCATGAATTCTATGAATTTTATTTCTGAACAATTTTTCCACTTGGTTGTAGTATATGTATTTTCAATTCCACAAAAATATTTGTATTTTGTGAATCACTCCACGACCATAAAAATGACATCCTTACTTTTGATTTTTGTAAAATTTTAATGAAGTATATTGATATCACTTCCCATCTTTGATGAGGCATGTGTAAAGGTTGAAGTAACCATAGAGGATTGACTATCTCTCCATTGTTCTTTTGGAAAAAGTAATCCTCTTACAAACGTGCAAATATATTTCTTTATTCCTCTCCCCATTTTTTTTATATTATTTGATATATTTTAAGGAATCTCAAATGCCCCACCACTATTGCCTTACCCAACTCCATTAATAATCTTTGTTTCAACTTTGATTGAGAACATAAAAATATTGTACCCTTGTAACAAAGAATATCTATCTTCCACTCCCACTGATCCATAGAGATATTTCTTTCTTTTAGATATTGTATTTTTCTATCCAATATTGTTGTCTTCTTTCCATTCATGGAAATCTTCTACCAAACACATGAGAATGGAATATGTACTAGAATATGAACTAGAGGCTTATATTTTTGGAAGGGCATCTATTACCACATCGCCCTTCTCTTATTTGTAGATGATTTCAAAATCAAACCCTTTCATTTTTTTCTATACATTGTTGTTTCTCTTCCTCTTAGAATATTTTCTCCAAAAAAGTACATTACAATTTATAGGTCCATTTTGACTTTAAAATGTATCTCGATAACATGTTGTCTTCATTTTTTATTACATGTAAAATTATTGTCATTTCTTTTTCATATGTAGATTTAACTAAGTGTGTTCCCTTGAACTATTCACTTCCAAAAGCTAAAGGTATGCCTTCCTACAACAATAGTTCCAAATCGTCATGGCAACACGTCACATTCAACTATAAATGTTTTACCAAAACTAGGCTTCGCCAATAATAGTTTAGAATATGTTGCTCCCTACATCCACTCATGAATGTGAGAAAAATCTTAACTCATTGAGAGGGGTCTTGAGGGAACACCAACTAGTTGGGTGAAACTATCATGACAACACTCAACTCCTTTGTTTAGGCCATCTCCTAAATAAAATCCAAGGGAAGTAGACCCTCAAAAATATAAGGAAGGTCGCTTTGAGAAAAGAGGCCTAGGAGTTAATAAAAGAAAGTAGGAAATTAATATAGAAGTATATTTAACTAAGAAATCAACATTTGGAGTCACTAAAATGAGTAAATCAAAGCTTCAATATATATATAATAGAGATAAGTGCTTTAGCCATTGGGGAAAAAGGATACGATAGTAGAACTAGAAATACTTGCAAACCACCCTATGGATTAATTTAGTGGTAGAAACGAAATTTATTTAATTAATAGAAAGTTGAAGCAAAGTCAAATTTTGAACTCCTTGGAGCTAGGATTGACTTTACTTGTTAAATGGAGGATCGTCGATTTGTGAACCTCCTTGATGCAGCGATTGGGTGTTATTTACTAGTAGATTATTGAGGGTAGATGGGAATTTTTGATATGCACAAGGTACATAGAAATATGTCTAGATGTCAAGTGTGGTATTGCATGAAGATGGGACTAGATTGGAGTCGCATGGAATGTCCAAGACAGTACGATAAATGAGGGTGTATCTTGACGGCCACCAATGGTCACTACCTAGTGGTCCATTAATTAAAGAATTTTCCAACAAAGTGATGATTATATATATATTTATTGATGTGAGAATACATATCTAGGGAGGATTAGTTTTAATTTTAGTCAATGCTAAGTGTTTAGAATTAACCTTTAGATGTAATTAAGTGGAGAATTACAACACATTCATGAATAAATGAGCATAATGGACTAGCATGCAATATTATTAAATTACAAAACAAAAATGACTAAAAAATATAAGGTTAATTTTAAAGAAGCAAAGGAAGTGTGGTCTAATGTAAATTAAATTAGGAATTAGTATAGATTTAGCATGAAAAGTTAGATGCAAAAATTGACACATGTAAAAAATGAGGCACCGGGGGTAGGGGGTGTGACACCACCACCCTCCTCGATTGGTTTAAAACTCAAATGACAGATTTAGAGAAGTGATTACTATTTGTCCTTATGGCCATAGTTAAACTTACAAGTTTATGGGAATTGAGGCTGGTTTTTTGGATGCATGTTCACCATCCTAAATATGAAACTAAAATTTAGAAAAAAAGAAACAAACATAATGTGGAATACATCCATTTGACCTATCCCAAATGGATTCTCAGCCTTCCACAAAGAGTTATTCTAAAAAAAAATGAAAGAGTAGGTTAGAATCTACAAATCTAAATGGATGTATGTCACATGCCCAAATTTGCAAAACATTTTATGTTTTAAGAAACATTATGTTATATTTTGTTTTAAAGTTTTTAATTAATGACCAAGTGGGGTCAATGATAATTGAATGTAATTGCTGAATATTTTAGTAATAAATAAATGAAAGATAAGACAAAAACTTAAATAAAGTTCTTAAATGAGTGTTTTACTCATCACTTGGTGGAGTAGGCTCAGTTGAGAGTTGATTGACACTTGGAAACATCCTCAAACTACTTCTAGATATTGCATTGCAGGTGGCAACTTCCCTACTTTTGTGGTCATGTTCCCCAAGAAAGTGGAACAAGAGTAGGTGGCTCATTAAGTGAAAACACCCAGAAGACCTAGGCATGCTAATAAAACTTCCAATTGAAGACAGTTGAGGCTGCTCATTCTTGACTTGTGAACTTTCTGAGTGAATGGTGTGCACAAGAAAATTCGGTGGAGGAGACTAGCTAAAGTATGTTATGAGAGGAAAAGTGCTGAACACCTGAACTAGTGCAGATATTCTAAGTTGAGTTCATACTATTGAATTACTGCTGAACACTCAGTGGAGTTGCAGAGGATTACTAAACTAAATCTCTCACCTAGTACTTCTATGAGGTGGACTAAGAGAGAAGCTTGAGGGTCGTGAGATTTGCAGTTCAACTTTTCTCCACGAGTTGGTTGGGAGGAATAGGTTCCTTAAGTTGTTGTCACCTCATCTATATTTTTAGGTTCTACTTGTTTACTATAGCTATCTAATTGTTTGTTCTTATCTCGAAACTTTGAGTTAAAGTAATGAAATGTTATGCTTCTGTTACTACTAGAGTTAGATTTTAATATATATATATATATATATA